>KN478042.1:0-11489 GCA_000787095.1 Periophthalmodon schlosseri | reverse complement strand
GTATGCCCTGAGAGAACGAAGAGTTCATGTAACCCAGGAGGACTTTGAGATGGCTGTGGCAAAGGCATGTTAAATGATTTATTTCAATTGTAGTATAATTTATTTAGTATTTTGGATACTAACAATTCCCATGTCTTTTCAGGTGATGCAGAAAGACAGTGAGAAGAACATGTCAATCAAGAAGTTGTGGAAATAAAGGCACTGCACATTTTTGGACACACAGAAAAACACTTATGTATATTTTTCCTCTTTGTTTAAGGTTTGATTTATAATTGTCATTCATAAGTCATTAAAAAATAAAATGTTTTCCCCAAGTAAAAAGCAACCAAGTCATCATTATCTTTTCTGTTCATCTTCTGATTTTATTTACCAGTTTGTACAATGTGGCACTTAGCATTTTAGCTGGTTATGTGTACATTGATCTTGCACTGTACAAATCTACTGCATGCATGAACCATGTGTGGCATCAGCTGCTCCTACTCACTCAGCTTCGGTACATTTCAGCACTATTTTATTCACAACACCAACGCTTGCTAGATGGTTACACATATTAAAAACTTTCCAGGTGGGTAGAACAAATCATTTTCTCATACATGATGCCTCTGTGTCCTCTAATGTTGGCATCTTTGACAATTGCGCGCAATAAAATATGAATAAAATACTATTAAGAAAATTGTGAAATGTTAAAAACATCAAAAAATAAAAAAAAAAGTAAAAACTATTTTGAATTTCATTTGGACACAAAATGTATATTTGTTATGTACTAAATATTGGTGTCAAGGAACAGGTAATGTTTCAACATTTTCTGACATTAGAGAAATACGAATTATAAGCAAACTGATCTGCAATAGGACTGCTTATCCCAAGAAACTGGAGATGAAAATTGGATGGATGAAAAATCCTAGTAAGCCAAAAATTCCCATGAATCTCTGCTGAAAATTAATTATGTGTTGGTGTCAGAGTAACAAACTAAAACACAAAGTCTCACATCATTGATTTAATCAGGTGCCGATATTAGTGAAGGGCACTGTAACTGTAACTGTCTTATCTTGGCACAACTTGAGCAATGGGAGCGTGGAGGGGCTAGCTCCGGAGCCAGGAGACAGGCACCCACTGTGGCTCCCTCTGAACCCGCTCCATCACCACCTGCAACTCAATTAAGGCACTGACAGCGTCCTCCTTCAACAGAACATAGTCCACCCAGTGACCATAGCATTCGTCAATGAGGTCAGCTGACTGCTTCATCTCCATCAGGTCCTCCTCCTTCAGTAAAAGAAAGAGCCATTATGGATGAGTGAGCGACCAGAGTTATGCTCAGGTACATTTTACAGCCAACATTTTTACCGTTATTCCGGCAGAAAGAGAGGAAGTGGAGCCGAGGAGTTTCCTTTGACTGTCAAGGATTCGAGGTCTTACGAATATGACATACGGCTTGAACTCTGCCATTCGTAGGGTTTTTAATGCCTAAAAATAATTTATAACATGAAAACAGTAAACTGTTGGCATACAGATGATTAAACCAAACTGAGCCAAATCATAGTACAATTCAGTAGAGATTCTGCCTGAATTACAAACCTCAGGTTGCACATCCACCAGACAAACTTTGTTGTGGGCCAGTACTCTGTGGATGGACTCTAAACTGGTTCCATACAGATTGTCCTTATACTCCCCATATTCAATAAATCTGCAAAACAACAGTGTATCACAGAGCAGATGGGTGACTGCAGTGTTTATGAAAGGCTCTTATTTTCCTTGAACCCTGCATTGTAAACCATCTGCTGCTGTTATTTGCTTGATGAACAAGATGAAGCTCCCACACTCACTTGCCATTCTGGATGTCGTCCTCGAATGCTGGTCTACTGATGAAGTGGTACTCCACTCCTTCTCTCTCCTGACTCCTTCTGGATCGAGTGGTGTCTAACACACAGTGGTGATTAAAACAGAATGAATAATACAGAGGTTTGTGTGTCTTAAATAATACTATTATTCAATTCCAGCTAACCTGTTTAATCTTATAAGCTGTTTACATTTATAGTGATAAAGTGCCATCTGAGATTGCAATATTTGAAAAATAGATTAATTTTAATCCTGTAGATTACACAGCCACATCTGCCTCTAATACATCTACACAGTGAGTTTGATTCAGATTATAGGGGCGGGAAAAGGTAATGTAAACTAAACCAATAAGAGACTTACGTGGCACAGCTAGGCCGTAGCGCCTGGGATTTTCAGCTATGACCTTCTGTTTGAGCTCAGTGGTCCGTGCTCCCAGTGAACCTGTTGTAACAAAAGAATGATTGGATTATGGATTAGGTTGCTCACACTATGAAGAACTAGTTTTCTGATATCTCACCAATGAGCACTATGAGGCGCGGGTTCTCATCTGGACGGGGCAGGTACTGTGTCACCTCCTCATAAATCAGGAAGTCTGTGTGGTTGGCTTCTGGAGTGTGGCCATCTCCTGGTGAAGCCTGGTGATCCTTCTTTAGGCGCAGACTCCTCCTCAGACTGGCTATACTCACACATACACAGGAAATTAGCCAGTATCTGACTTATCTACACTATATTATTGCTCCTGTCTGTACAATACAATCTAGACTCCCATGTCAAGTACAAATGATTACCTGAAGAAAAATCCCATGACAGAGAATGGCCACAGAAGGCTGCGGTTGTCTTACTCTTGGGAGAAACTACAGCTCATATTAAACTCATATTAGACCAATTAGTCAACCATCTGAATCTGAACATATATATGTATACAATATAGAAAGAGAAGCTACAGAACCATGCAGGTGGCATCTACACTTCACAAAGCACCAAATAGCAATGGGGACCATTACTTGACCATAAAGCTGAAGCTGACTGCCATGTTGAGCCACAAATATGTGTCATACAAAACGTCAAACAAACAATAGTGCGGATGTGAGACAAAGAAGTGGCTGAACAGCTTTACCGGTGATTCACTATGAAGCTCCTAAACAACAAAAGAACCAGCAGCAACAACACAAGACTACATTTACATCAATCTACAACGTCTGCTCTGACGAATAGGAGCACAGATAACATCCAATAATACATGTGACTAAAACAACTCTAATTTAAATCTATTATAGGTTCAAACATAAGTATACTCATGTACAGCAATGGGATTCATGTACCACTCAATCTGGTTCAATATCCCAACAAATGTGGCACACACGAACAGCAGCAGTTAATGAAGCCATAATCATCATGGACAAAACAATAGCCTCCTCACCTAAGTCCTTCCCGTTCAGAACAGTCTCACAGTCACAGTCCTCTGTGGGAGACAAACAGGGACATTGTCAAACAGAGAAGCAGTGCAGGAAATACATTCAATGCACAATGCACAACATCAAAATGATCAATGATGATTTTAGTCAAACACTGGCTGTGGGATCGAGGGATGAAAGCAAAGAGCTGAATAATGAATTTGTTTTGCACTCTATATTTGAACACTTACCTCTACCGGCCTGGTCGTCTGAGGCAAGCATGGCGACAAATGACAGAAATATTTGTGATACATGAGCATCATCTAAATAACACACCTCTAAAATGAGTGCATCCCAAGCTTTACTATAGCTACCAAGACACCATAGTGTTTCCAGGGGATATCAAATATGTTCATATTATTGTCTTGACTAAAGTTAATCTTTATATTCTATATAGAGCTAAATCAATGTTTTATTTTTAGATTCAACTCAAAAGAGAAACTGTAGCTTTTGGGAGATTAACCCTAGTTTTCTCTCATAATCTCTTCTGTTGTTTCTTGGATAGATGAGATTACAATGTGCTCTGAACGTCAGAGTGTGGCTTGGTGATTGTACATTATAAATGGTCTTACATGTGGGGACTTTGATCGAATTGGGATGAGGAAAAGAGCCCATTTTCATCCTGTATCTCAAACGTCTGAGAAAAAGAAAACAAATCAATTTAAGTATTGTTAAAAATTTAGATTTAAGTTCAATACAACAGTACCTTTCCTGAAACTGAGTTGAAGGAATAAGAGCAGCGCGTAGGTTACTGTCACCAACTTTCTTGGCTTGCCACCAGGTGGCGTCCTCCTGGCTCACCACCTGCAGAATGTCCCCTCTCTTAAAAGGGAGCCCTGCCTCTTGGCATGGGGTGGCTTTGTCCTCAAATGGAGTGTAGTCAAACAAAGCTCGAAGGTAGACCTAAAAATATATATATACTTTTATTTATTTATTTATTTATGAAGAAGCACAAACTGGATTTAAATCAGACTAAAACTTTAATATAAATAATGCTGACCCTGCTCTCCTTAAGTCGATCCTCTTCTGCTACAGCTGGTACAATCTTCAGTGTGATAGTTCCTTGGGACTGTGACTATGAAACCAAAATGTAATGTGTGTAAAAGTGTTTACATAAACAGTTCTTTTCTGTGTTTCTATATTATTTACCAGTATTTGGCTAATTTCATCTGGTCGTCTGTGGGTAATGACCTTCCCATTTACTTCTCGAAGTTCGTCTCCTACATGCACCAGACCTGGACCATAAACAGTCACAGCAAGATAATGAAGAAAAGTGAAAAAACTTTATAGATTATACAAAACACAAACAACGCCTGATTGTAATCGCAAAATATGCAATCTCCAAGCACTAATCTCAAGGACTTGATCTCTTGTTGACAGTTCCAGGGGTTACACAGCGTAATCCTCTGTCACAGTGTCAGTAGTAGCAAGAAAGACAAGAGACAGTGCATAGAACTGCTATGCATGCTTTTAGTGTAGGCCATTATTCAAAATATATAATATTATGTACTTAATTGTTAATTGGCATGACAACAATGGTTATTTTTCATCACTTTGAAACACATGGATAAGGCTTACAAAAGAATAAATAATAATAAATAAAACACTCACCACTGCGATCAGCTGCTCCCCCTCTCATGATTCGAGCCACCATTACAGCCCCAGTGGCCTCATCTCTGCGAATAGTGGCACCCTGATTAAAAACAAAAATGCAATGAAGGTGATCTACCCAAGTCCTAACAACACATTCATGGATTTCTATAATTTGGTTGTGAGAAATCAGAACTATAATTATCATCCCCTTTATGCATGTGAAAATATGAATATACTTCTCACCAGAGGCTCCTTGTTTTTGACCAAACGGACAATTTTCACAGATTCCTCCTCAAAGTCGTCATTCAGCTCTTCAGGGAGAGGGGGCAGCACTGGGTCAAAGTTTTTCTGGGCCACTGTGTCATGAGCTGATAGCACAGCCTGTGGAATACATGGACAACATATGGCTAGTGTAGTCCATCAGAAACTAGAATGAATTAAAAACTGGAAATGTTTAAATGTTCTATCTATTTCACACAGCAAATAACAATGTGGTAATAACATGTGGTAAACAAGATTGTACAAGGGAAGCCTGAAGTACACTATTACATAAGTCTAAACAATTGTATTTTATTTATGCACATCACCAGTCAGTGTTTCAGTCAGACTGTTAATTTAACAAGAAATGCGTGTACAACCATAATCTAAGCAGGAGAGCATCAGTGGCATTAATATGGACAATACAGCTAAATTAGTCGGAAAAGCTCAATATGGATATTTTGAGCCTATATTTTCATACTATATCTGATACTTGTCTTGTGGATACTGATATTCAAATCTATGTTAAGTTATAAGTCCACACATTTTTCAATTCTGTAAAAACAATAACATATTTCTTTAAAGTATTTTTCTGGAATATAAAATTATTTGTTTGCATGACTGTGTAAACATACAGCCATATGTTTAACCTAATTGCTCTTCTATTAAAATTTTTAGACATATCTGATGCACCGAGGACAAACTGAGAATGACACATGGGCACACAGACAGAATAGTAAAAATGTCAATGCCAAATATTGGCTAAATGTTTAATTGCAGGCCAATTCGCCTTATTCCAGAAGTTGCCGTGGGCACCACCATCGTTATTCGGGGTGTATTATTTTGCAGGGGCTCTCGATCTTGACAGAAAATAAGGTCTATATGAACTACATAGCTGTTTTAAAGCACCCCACAGAATCAGTGCATTGTTGACTCTTTGTGGTACAAAGAAAGCACAGTTTGGAGCATTTAGAGGCAAAAGTGGGAGGGGCAGAGTAAGGTCAATACCGATATCCATACACCCTCAGGTATTACTAATATCACTACCAATATTGGCACTGTCTCAAGCTGTACCTTGAGGTGTGGAGCACTGAGCAGGAGGAGGAGCTCTCTTTCATCATCGTCCAGAGGTCCGTTCTGGAGGTCTTCAGTCAGCTGCACACATTTGACATTTGACAAAGACTTTTACTACAATATTTGATTTACTATGATCACTAAACACCTAAACCTAAAAAAACTATTTGTCTGAAGAAAATAATTGACTGCACTCACATCTTCTGCCAGACAGAAGGCACTGTCCAAGACCGGTTCTGGACCAAGTTTTTCATACTGCTTTAATTTTTCATGAATCTGTAAAAACATGACATAGGCAACATAAACGGTAAAGTAGTTTTAAAGTGGTTCTCAAGCTGCAATGTTACAACTGCTAGTTCTGGGAACATGATTAGACCTGATTTAGTCCTGGGTTGTCTTAGCTTAGTCCTGGTTCAGTCCTGGATAATCCTGGGTTAGTCCTGAGTCTATCTATATAGTCCTGAGCTAGTCCTCAATTAGTCCTGACCCCTGTGTTAGTCCTGGTTTAGTCCTGGCTTGGCTTAGTCCAAAGTTAGCTAGGCATAATCATGATATAGTCCCATATTTGTCATGGTTCAGTTTTGGATTTTCTGTACCTTCATAAGATAAGCAAGGCTCTTTTCACTTAAAATGTCTTTGAGGAAGGACAGGTCTTCTTTGTGCCTGGCATCAGGGTGGAGCTGAGAGGTGAGAACGGCCAGCGTCTCGTGGAGCCCTGAAAAAAAAATCAACATTGAACCAAGGTACAGCTACTAAACACGACATCTAGACCTAAGCATGCGTAACAGGCCAAGTAACCGTAATGCTTGCTTGAAATATTGCCACATGTATTATTCATGGGGTGATAAAATGCAGCAAGGAGGATTAAAGAGCCTGGCTGTACCTGTGGTTGCAGACACTACGGGCATGGCTTGAAACAGTCAGAGCAATAGGAACAGCCAAGATTTAAAAAGCCATGTGGGTCTGAAAAATAAAACACAAAATATCAGGCTGTTTTAGATGAAACTTCAATTCAACAGTGTAGGTGGTAGAATATGAATGCAACTGCTTATCCTTTGTCAGTGTTTCCATGTTTGAGCAATAAAAATGTACATGATGACAATAGAGACTTCAGTTAGACATACATACATACAATCAAGGGTTGTCAAAAGTATGGAAAATCAGATACTAATTGATGCTAAAACGAATATCAAAACTACATACTCATTTGAGCAGGTATTGGTATTGCAAAAAAAATCACATTAACAGGACAAAATTTGAGCTTTCCTGAACAGTTTTAGTACGATTTTGATTTTAATCATATCAGATAAAGAAAATACTATTATTTTGTATATGACAATTACATTCAATCACTACTTCATTGTGGTATCATAATCTGTATCGAGTATTGAGTGAACTCCTCAAATCGAGTTTGAAATGTTAGTATTGTGACACTACTAGTACATAAAGGTCCTTGGGATTCAGAATGATACACATTTGCCATACATTTCCATGGTAATTAACAATTACAAAATCAAAATATCAAAATATAAGCTGGAAAGGGCAACCCATGAATATATTACAGGATTTCAATGTTTCTTGAGTACAAACAAATAGAATGAGGTTTATTGTAATGACAAGTAAACACAATTCAAACTATGAATGTCCTTTGGTGGTTTGTTCCAAGCATATAACATTGAGTAATAATAATAATAATAATAATAATAAAATAACAAATTCTATATGGACAAAAATAACAACAATAGAGCAAAACCAAGTATTGTTGAAGTGGCTTGAAACTTGCCAGAGCCCTCAACCCAAGAAAGGAAAGAAGGTTCAGTCTATCTTATCAAATCTCATTGTAATTATGTAATTTAATTTGTCCCTTACATTAGGCTTTTAAATTAAAATTCCTGGATGATATATTAAAAAACTAATAAAAGAAGATCACATTGTTGCTGGTAAGCGTTAACAGATAAGAAGATATTATTTATATTGGAAAAATATAAGACTTTGACCTTGCTGTCATAAGCGTTGCTCAGCCTATTACAGCTCTCATTTCAGTATAATTAATAATCCCTCTCATCTCCTCATATTGTGTGAGCTGATGGGGTCAGACAATCCAGGCCACTTTTCCTTGCTCGTCTCCATGGCAACACCACAGTCACATCAGCTTTACATATAGAGAGAGTTGAAATAATTAAAGAAGGACAAAAGTTTTCAAATCTAGCCTTGAGGTTAGGAGGTGAGTTTGCCTTGTAAGACTGCATGGTTTTAAATATATTTTTAGCACTAAAACACCTCTATATGAATATAAGTGCAAGATAGGTAAGGTAAGGTAGATTACACTTTACTGTACCCATAGGTCAGCGCTAGTTTCTCTGGAGAATTTGACCTATTGTGCATGCTTTGGGTTGATGGGGGAAACTGGAGTGCTCAGAGGAAACCCACCCAGTCACAAGGAGAATATGCAAAATTCCACACAAAAAGGCCTGAATAGCATGGGAGGTGAAGTCAGAACTATCTTGCTATGAGGTGAGACTGCAAGCCACTCAGCCATTGTGCTGCAATGTTTAATGTTTAATGCCATACTGAGGAACATTCTAAACAAAGCAATAATATTTCCATGAAGACAAGAAAGAGGCAGACCTTTCACCAGAAACATTACATAGTGCACCTTTTATTAACATGATTGTAAACTAAGCTGTAGAAATAATGAAATATGTGAACAATAATTTAAAATTCTATACATATTAAAAAATGGCATTAATTTTTCACGATGCAATTTGTACCTTTGATCCCACTCGTCCTTTTTGAAGTTGAGGAGGTCTCATCCCAATAAATACTGTGTGAGGTGGGCTGCACCATCATTCACAAAGCAACCACTTACAGACAGACAACCAATCACAAACAATTTCACGCCTCATCAAATTCAAATGTCCTGGCTCTGCAGAAGGAAGAGATTGCACCTCTGCACAAGAAACTCTACAGTAAACTACCACGAGATACTGAGATAAAATGTATTAATATTTTACACAATATATTATGTATTTTTCTTAATGTTGGCAGCCAATCAAATTAAAAAGGTGTCTATTTGTTGCAAACTACTATCCTGTTTTAGTAAAAAGAAAATATCTAAAAGCTAAATTCATGAATGTTGAATCTGATCATTTCTAATAGTGACTAGACCCAAGAACTTTTAGCTGCCCCCCATCTGTTTTAAATATTATTGGGCTGTAGAATGTGATGTCATATGAAACCCAGCAATAGTGTCATTGTAATAAGGCACTGTAATAAATGCATTGTAATAAAGCTACCATCCTTAAGTTTCATTTAATTCTCTTACCAGTAGATGGCAGATGTGAACTCTGTTCCCCCCTCTCCCCTTTCCTCACCTGGCCTCTGTTCAGGTTCACCTGTGTGATCTAGTCTTCTTTTGTCAGGCCAAGCTGGCACACTATTAGAATGCAGCAATGTAGATAGCATCTGGTGGTGATATGTGAGAATGCAGCCAGTCTAATTATGGATGGTAGCTTTAACATAAGTCAACTAAACAAATGTGCAAACAAAAATAATTTAAACAAAATTTGTTCTGAATGTTATACTATTGTGGATATTACAAAAAATATAATAAAAATAAATAAATAAATAAATCCATTCTTTTGACGACCCTTGAAAATATAACTATGCATTTATAAATGTTTTTGTATGATCAGCAAAACCTGAGGTTTAATATCATATATCCAGTATTATCAACTACACCGTCATAACAACCATGTCAGCTGCATTTTGTAATAATGTTGTCCATAAAAGACCAGTGTGAGATGGTGGCGTGACCCTCACCCCCTCATAGTGGTGGCTGCTGTACTGGACATTGATGATAAAACCATAATGGATTCTGCTCCATCAGCAGCACGCCTTTGCTTTCAACAGGGATCTGACCAGATACACTTCCAATAATCGATTCAACACATTAGTGGATGCACTGAAAGGGACGTGCCAAGATGTGGTTCAACACATTCAAAGGCAGAATATGTGAGTTCAGAGGCACTGAATGCAATGGAGGCCTGATCATTTGATGGTTAGTCTAGTAATAATTGGGGCTTTTAGATATAAATTCACATCCTAAAATCTGGACTAAATCTGGAACTAAACCAGGACTATTGCAGGGTTAGAACAGGACCAAACCAGGACAAGTGTAAATGTACCCATAGCCATAAACCTGGTACTTAATTTCACATCACTACAGAGACTCTTCAAGAACAGGAATCTCAATACATCATCATGAATGTGTTATAGCCTGTATTAGCAAGACAAATTAGCCAGAAAAAAAACAGATGAAAAAACCTCTCAGTAACTTTGAGAATGGTGCTATGGTGCTCAAAAGGATAACATTAGTAGATACAATAGCATTGCACACGCTTTTTTCATTCCATTTTGAAGCCACATGAAACAATTGCTCCCGATTTCCAGTATTCATTTCATTCCAGTTTTGAGCAGTTTCCTCTCGCATGCCTCATTAAATCCCTAACAGCAGCAGTGTCCCTCTACCAGTTAGATCTATATTTCCAGAAAGTGCCTGTCTGTCCTGCTACACTTGGCCCACGTCCTGACCTTCTTCCTCTCTATCTAACTCTCTCTAATTACACTCGGAGAGGGGCTTAGCGGACATCTCCCACTGCCTATCGCCGCAATACTTAAGGTTGTTCCAGCTGCAGCCATATGGTGGTATTACGCAGCCTCCTTGATTTGAGATGCAACACTGGCTCTGGGCTGTGCATCTCTGAGGATTTCACACAATACAATGGAGGAGATTAGAAAGTGATGGCAGATTAAACTCAACTGCAACAAGAGGAGGAGGTGTACAGAAAAGCATTTGGGTACAAGAGAGTGTAACAGTAAGACTCCTCTTTTAAACATTGTTTGTGAGCATAAAGTGAAGCGTGTTGCCTTTAGAGATTAGCAGAACGTGGACACACAATGGAAATAGGTAATTAGAAAGAGGTCCTATTTTTGAACAGGCAATTATCTAGACTGGCAGGTGCTGCAGACGCCTACACAACCTACACAATAACGGTGACTGTTCAAAGTAGAATTTATGTCAGTGAGAATAATGAGAAAGCCCAGCAGGTTAAAAGTCAATGTGCAGTATGGAGTAGTTAGGTAGAAATGAGGTCAAGGTGGTAGAGCTAATTGTGCTTTATCACTACACTACTGGTCAATATAGTCATGCCCTTGGTGTGTTTATAATGCTCTTATCATTTTTAATGACTCTTATTTGGCCTGGAGGAGGGC
>JACM01053683.1:0-12118 GCA_000787095.1 Periophthalmodon schlosseri | reverse complement strand
TTTGCAGATTTGGTCAGGTGACAGCTTAGTTTCTCCCTTTTTTATCCTGCAGTAGCCTCCTCTTTGCTGCCTCCATTGCTACTGATGTGGGGATAAAGTGAAAAGAGAGGTCACATCGAATGAAACCATGGTCTCATCTGAATCAAAATGAAGATACTTGACTTTTCTCACAAATTCTGCTGTGTTCTCAGTATGGTGCTCCGTGTTGCCCACCAGAGGAGCCAGGACGGTCTTCAGATGTTTGGCCACATTGTATGTGATGGAGTCTGTGCTACATACAATGGGTCTGAGAGGTACTCCTTCTTTGTGGATTTTTGGGAGCTATAGATGCAAGGAATGGAGTCACCAAGATAGAGTCTGTAGTACAGATGTTTATCAATGACTTCTTCCTTCTCCAGCTTCTGTAAGCAGTCTATGATTTTGTTCTTGTACCCACTAGTAGGGTGTTCCTCTGGACCCCAGTCCGCCGCACATCTCCATCTCAAAGTCACTAACCACTCTATTGAAGATAGTGAGGTACAGATCTTAGCCAGAGAAAAGAAATGGTTTGAGAGGGGAGTTAAAGAAGCAATTTTTGTTAGGAAAGACAATCCTTCCTTGAACAGGAATGGGGCCTTAGACATTATCTTGCCCCCCATCTATAACTCCATTCTCAGACCTAAAGCAAACAAAGGAAACAAAGAGAGCAATAGAGCTAGCCAGCATGCCAATAGTGTGAAATCACCCATTAAGAGCTGAATGACTATGCTAAGTATGACTCAGGTACAGTGCACACTTAGTGTAGCTCAATAGATTTAGCCTACATACAGAAACTGTAAACAATAGGTGTTTCCAGTTTCAGTGTAGTTAGCTCCTCCCTCCAGATACATATAAGGTAGTGTCCACCAGTAATCTGATCAGAACTGAAGAAGAGGCAGCCAAACGTCTTCACTCCTACAACATTTTGTCCAGTTGACAGATTTTACTTTTGGCTTTTACTATGGATCAGACCTGGACGACTGCAGGATTACAGAGACATCTACTTTTACTTAAGTAACAAACTAGAGTACTTTTTCCACCGCTGTGTTTAACTCCCTCTGACACTCGTTGTTACAAGTGTGTGAGTTCAGTGTCCACTCTAGTTTGATGCTCAAGAGTCATTGACTTTTTTTCGCCGTAATGCACAGTAACAAGGCACTTGCTCCCTGACCCGCCCCTCATTCACTTTACAGCTCACATTTGTAGGCGCGTGCCACAGGGGCGCGCACGCAGTCACTCACTCACACTCACGCCGCACACTACGCCATGCACATAAGAGCTAGAGACATCTCACATCACCTCAAACTACCAAAAGTGACTCTAGTGCTTTAGTTTAGGCTGGTTTAGTTTAGTTTTGTTAAGTTTGGTTTAGCCTAGTTCAGTCTAGTTTAGGTTTTATTTCGTTTTAGTTTAGTCTAATCTAGTTTAGTCTAGTTTAGGTTTAGTTTATTTAGTTTAGTTTAGTTTAGTTTTAGTTTAGTGTTAATTTTAGTTTAGTTTAATCTAGTCTAGTTTTAGATTAGTTTAGTTTAGTTTAGTCTAAGCTAGTTTAGTTTAATTAATCTAGTTTAGTTTTAGTTTAGTTTTGGTTTAGTTTAGTTTATTCTAGTTTAGTTTAGTGTTAATTTTAGTTTAGTTTAATCTAGTCTAGTTTTAGATTAGTTTAGTTTAGTTTAGTCTAGTCTAGTTTAGTCTGTTTAAGAAGGGGGACCAGAGGGTGTGGATCAAGGATCTCATCTCTGCTGTTTGCAGTTGATATTGTCCCGGTGGCTTCATCGACCCAGGACCTGCAGCAGGCACTGGGGCGGTTTGCAGCCAAGTGTGAAGCGGCTGGGATGAGAATCAGCTCCTCCAAATCCGAGGCCATGGTTCTTGACCGGAAAAAGGTGGCTTGCCATCTCCGGGTGGGTGGAGAGTCCCTGCCTCAAGTGGAGGAGTTCAAGTATCTTGGGGTCTTGTTCACGAGTGAGGAAAGGATGGAGTGTGAGATTGACAGGTGGATCGGTGCAGTGTCTGCAGTGATGCGGCCGCTTTATCGGACTGTTGTGGTGAAGAAGGAGCTGAGTCGAAAGGCAAAGCTCTTGATTTACCAGTCAATCTACATTCCCACTCTCACCTGTGGTAATGAACTTTGGGTAATGATCGAAAGGACAAGATGGCGGATACAACCAGTCAAAATGAGCTTCCACGTCAAGAGAAGCCAGCTGAGGTGGCTCGGGCATCTGTTCAGGATGCCTCCTGGACGCCTCCCTAGGGAGGTGTTCATGATCCACCGGGAGGATCCTGTGGAAGACCAGGACCAAGCCCCGGGGTCTAAACATGGCTACCCATTGAAGTCAATAGGCCGTGCTCAATGGCACATGGCGCTAGTTTAGCCTTTAGCAGCTAGGTACATCCGGTCCTGCCCATGGACCATGCGCAGTTGCGTTACCCCTCATGAGACTTTGAGCAACGAGAGGGAGCGGAGCGGGGCGGCCGCGAAGGAGAACAGGGAATAATAAATGTATTTCCAATCATAAATGATATTGTTTGTGCTTCCAGGAGCTTCTGAACCATTTTCTGAACCTGTAGCTCATTCACGACACTTGGGCTCGTTCACATCGCCCACATACTCATTCATGTTGTACCACGTGACCACTCTAACCAATCAGTGCCTAAGCTTAGCTAGAGCGGACATAGAGCATAGCCAAAGCTAACAACTAAAAAGAGTTTTTTAAGACAACAGACGGATTTTGAGCTGAGAAAAAGTTTATGATCTGAAAATAGGTAAAAATTGACCCAAAACTGGACCTTTGTGAAAGTTGTAGGTGCCCTGTCTGCCCCAATCAGTCCCTGCCAGTCCCTGTCAGCCGAACACAAGCAGTTTGGATGTCTCTCCGGCTGGCCTGGGAACGCCTTGGGGTCCCACCGGAGGAGCTGGAGGATGTGTCTGGGGTGAGGGAAGTCTGGGAGTCCCTGCTTAGACTGCTGACCCTGCGATCCGGAAGATTGCAGGGTCAGCAGACGGAAGAAAATGGATGGATAGTTTAGATTAGTTTAGTCTAGTTTAGATTAGTTTAGTCTAGTTTAGATTAGTTTAGTCTAGTTTAGATTAGTTTAGGATGGTTTAGATTAGTTTAGTCTAGTTTAGATTAGTTTAGTCTAGTTTAGATTAGTTTAGTCTAGTTTAGTCTAGTTTAGACTAGTTTAGATTAGTTGAATAATTGATGACATGTTTGTGCAGGTTACAGCAATATGGCTCATTTCCAGCTCAGAAAACCACAACATTAGTCCTGGTTCAGTCTTGGTTTAGTCCTGGTTTAGACCTGGTTTAGTCCTGGTTTAGTCCTGGTTTAGTCCTGGTTTAGACCCGGTTTAGACCTGGCTTAGTCCTGGTTTAAACCTGGTTTAGTCCTGGTTTAGACCTGGTTTAGTCCTAGTGTAGTCCTGGTTTAGTCCTGGTTTAGTCCTGGTTTAGTGCTGGTTCAGACCTGGTTTAGTCCTGGTTTAGTCCTGGTTTAGTCCTGCTTTATTCCTGGTTTAGGCAGGTTGAGTCAAGTAAGAGTAACTTCCTTCACATCACTATTACTCAAGTAAAAGTACAAAGTTTTGGTGCATGGCATCTGATATAGGGATACAGGAGGATGGGAGGGCATCTGGCACACAGGGATACAGGAGGATGGGAGGGCATCTGACGCAGGACGCAGGAGCTTCTTTCTGATCTCATTATTATTCAAATGTATTCAGATTCTTGCAGATGAGCGGTGATTGGCTCCGCCTCTCGGCCCTTGGGACCAGATCCAAGACCAGATCAGATCCAAGACCAGACCGGAGGAGAGAGACATGATGAAGTGAATGACAGAGGGACAGAACAGGGTCAAACCAAGGAACTGAAGGAACCGAAGGACCCAGGAGAGAGGAGACGAGGACAGAGGAGACGAGGGCAGAGGAGAGAGGAGACAAGGACAGAAGAGACGAGGGTAGAGTAGAGAGGAGACGAGGACAGAGGATTTATTGTTTTTTATATTTTTGTGTTTTTGTGGAGTAAACGTGATGCTGCGTCTGCTGCTGCTGCTGCTCTCTGGACTCAGTTCAGGTCAGTGTCTCTCACATAAAGACTAAAAGATCCAGAAATGACCTTAATTGTGGTCATGTGATTTTAAAGTGTCATAGTCAGAGATGGGAAGAGAATTTAGTTACAGAATACTGAGTACCCAAATTAAAATATATTTTGTAATGTATTCTGAATACTCTGAATACTTTTACACAGAGTCACATGTAAATGATAGTAAAAATGTACCATAGGAATAAAAACAGCTGTACGTTTCCACATTTCCATCACAAATCTCATCTGCCTCACTTTTATATTTGTCTCACTGATTCTGTGCCCTTTGAAGCCTAAAGTACATGTTCAAATACCACAATGTATTCCTTTGATTTTAGAAAAGTAACTGTAATCTGAATACCACCAAATGAAAGAGTAACTGTATCAGAATAGAGTTACTCAGAATGAGTACTCTGAGTATTTATTCTAGTACATGTATTCAGTTACTTCCATCGCTGGTCATAGTAGTGTATGTGTCCTTATGAGACACCTGCCTCTTTAAACGACAGAAACAACCTCATCCCTCAGGTCACTTCAGCACAATGGAGTTAGTCCTGGTTTAGGCCTGGTTAAGTCCTGGTTTAGTCCAGATTTGGTCTTCATTCAGACCTGGTTTAGTCCTGGATTTAATCCTTGTTTAGCACTGGTTTAGTCCTGGTTTGATTCTGATTTGGTCCTGGTTCAGTCCTGGTTTAGACCTGGTTGAGACCTGGTTTAGATCTAGTTTAGACCTAGTTCAGTCCTGGTTCAGACCTAGTTTAGACCTGGTTTAGTCCTGGTTTAGTCCTGGTCTGATCCTGGTTTATTTCTGGTTTAGTCCTGGTTTGGTCCTGGTTTAGTCCTGGTTTGGTCTTGGTCTGCTCATGGTATAGTTCCGGTTTAGTCCTGGTCTGATCCTGGTTTTGTCCTGGTTTAGTCCTGGTTGATTTCATATTGTATATTTGTGCCACTTTTTCTGTGCTCTTTTTGTTGCACGTGAGACATGAGGACTCCAGAGTTTGGTCCAAGTTCAAGGCCTGGTTTAGTCCAAGTTCAAGTCCTGGTTTAGTCCAAGTTCAAGTCCTGGTTTGATCCTGGTCTGAACTTGAACTCATTGTGATGCAGAGGTCACAGGGGGTAAAGGAGCAGACAGGTGAGGGGTGATGGGTGCTGGAGGGTGCTGGGCTTTGGAGGATGCTGGGAGGAGAGGATGAGGGGGAGCAGTTGTTGTTGTGGTGCTGTGTATTGTTGTCGTGCGCAGCTGTTTGTGCATCTCTTTGTGAACCTGGAGGAGGCGGGGCTTTTCCCATGACCCTTGTGACCTGTGACCTTTAGGCTCATCTGCCCTGATGCATGCTGGAAGTTGAGAGTCCAGCTGAAACGGATTACACTGTGTTTATGCAAATCTTATGCAAATGAGCTAATCAGGAGTTTTTCTCTGTTTGCTCCTCTGTGAGACTCCAGTCCTGTTTAGATCTGGTTCAGTCCTGGCTTAGTCCTGGTTTAGACCTGGTTTAGACCTGGTTCAGTCCTGGTTCAGTCCTGGTTTAGTCCTGGTTTAGACCTGGTTTAGTCCTGGTTCAGTCTTGGTTTAGTCCTGATTTAATCCTGGTTTAGTCTTGGTTCAGTCCTGGTTTTAGACCTGGTTTAGTCCTGGTTCAATCCTGGTTTAGTCCTGGTTCAGTCCTGGTTTAGTCCTGGTTTAGACCTGGTTTAGTCCTGGTTCAGTCTTGGTTTAGTCCTGATTTAATCCTGGTTTAGTCTTGGTTCAGTCCTGGTTTTAGACCTGGTTTAGTCCTGGTTCAATCCTGGTTTAGTCCTGGTTCAGTCCTGGTTTAGTCCTGGTTTAGACCTGGTTTAGTCCTGGTTCAGTCTTGGTTTAGTCCTGATTTAATCCTGGTTTAGTCTTGGTTCAGTCCTGGTTTTAGACCTGGTTTAGTCCTGGTTCAATCCTGGTTTAGACCTGGTTTAGACCTGGTTTAGAACTGGTTCATTTCTGGTGTCGTCCTAGTTCAGTCCTGGTTTAGTCCTGGTTCAGTCCTGGTTTTGTCCTGGTTTAGACCTGGTTTAGTCCTGGTTCAGTCTGGTTTAGTCCTGGTTCAGTCTTGGTTTAGTCCTGGTTCAGTCCTGGGTGAGTCTTGGTTTAGTCCTAGTTCAATCCTGGTTTAGTCCTCAAAATATGTAAAAAGTAAAAGTTCACATCTGTGACACGTACAAAAAAGAAACGCCCTGCCGGGTCAAATGCATCAGCTATATTATATATATTAAACACGCGTGTCTTTGATTCACAAATATTAGGCCTTAATTCAAGAAAGTTTCACAGTTAAGATGGAGGTTAAGGCACACTTTATCGCAACATGCAAACTCCGCACAGACACAGGGAGAACATGCAAACTCCACATAGACACAGGGACAACATGCAAACTCCGCACAGACACAGGGAGAACATGCAAACTCCACATAGACACAGGGACAACATGCAAACTCCGCACAGACACAGGGAGAACATGCAAACTCCACATAGACACAGGGACAACATGCAAACTCCACACAGACACAGGGAGAACATGCAAACTCCACATAGACACAGGGACAACATGCAAACTCCACACAGACACAGGGAGAACATGCAAACTCCACATAGAAAGACCCAGAAGTCCAGGCAGGAACCATGTTGCTTGGAGCCGTGAGTGCTAACCACTCTGCCACAGATAAGAGAAGCCTTTATTGTCTGTAAATGGAGAAATGTGTCTTGGGCATCAGGGACACAGTGAAAATATAAAAAATTCAAACACAGTTTTACACAAAGTCTAGAGCTGCACCCCACAGACCACATGAGCCACCAGCAGACCACAAGCAGCTCATCTCAGGGCATTAGTCCTGGTTTAGTCCTGGTCATGGGTTGTTAAACCTGAACTTGACCTAGAGACAGATGAAGTCCAGACTTGGACTAGACCAGGACCAGCTGGTCTTTGTGAGTCCTAATGAGGATCAGTGATTAGACCCAATCTGACCCCAGAGGAGGGGGGTTATTATGGGATGTGTGTGTTTGTGTGTGTGTGTCTTTGTAAATCCGGGGGGGGGGACGGGGTCTGTCTGAGTTTAATTCAGGACATGCTCTTGAACTTGAGTTTCTCACACTTCCCCCAAAAACCTCTGACCTCAGCATCCTGTGTACTGCTGTCCCTCCTCTGTACTGCTGTCCCTCCTCTGTACCTCCGTCCCTCCTCTGGTCCCCCTTTGGTCCTCCTTACCTTACCCTACTGGGCCTATCCACAAAAATAAAAACTAGGGATTCACGGATCCAATACTGGTATCAGATATCGTGCCGATACTGAAAAATTTGCTGGAACAGATATCGGCTTCAAAACATCGGTTCAGCTGATATCGTGACTGGACATATAAACTGATGTACTAAGACTATTTACTGTAGTTAAATAACAGCTATTTAACACTTTTGGGTCAGTTTTGTTTTATTTTAGTTTAGTATGGGTTTATATCGGGAATCAGCAGATACTTAAAGCCATAGTATCGAAATCGGTATCGGCACTGAAAAAGCAGGATCGGTGCATCACTAATAAACTAATAACTAATAAAAGCTGGCAGTATAAATAATAATAAACTAGGAGCAGACAGGAGCAAACAGGAGCAAGCAGAACCAGACAGGAGCAGACAGGAGCAGGCAGGAGCAGTTGGGAGCAGGCAGGAGCAGACAGGAGCAGGCAGGAGCAGACAGGGGCAGGCAGGAGCAGATGGGAGCAGGGCAAATGCAGTGGAGACAGGCTGAAGTGTGGGAACTCAGGTTCAAGTGCAGCTCTTGTGAATTAAACACAGACACTTTTATAAATGTGACGCTTATTATCATCTGAATAGAGTGACCTCCAACCTCTGACCCCACCCTCTCACTGTGACCCCCAGAGCCTGAGGGGGTGGGGCTACATGTGTGTATTCCAATGAGGTGCAGCCCGAGTCCCACTCCTCCCTCTGTCTCTGAATGTATGGACATAAATATGACAATGCATGGGAATCTGAAACAAACTGAAGAGAAATGGTTCCTTCTCCTCCTCCTTCTCCATCTCCATCCCGCCATCTCATTTATTTATCTGAATTAGGACAGTGCATATATTTCATCAGGTCTATAACAGGACTATTCCAGGACTAAACCAGATCTAAACCAGGTCTAAACCAGATCTAAACCAGGTCTATGACAGGTCTATATCAGGACTATTCTAGGACTAAACCAGATGTAAACCAGGTCTATAACTATTAAACCCAAGTAAAGATACAGACAGAGAAATACTTTACTATATTAAACTCCAGGGAAACACAGAATCCAACAGTTCATCAGTGAGACTTTAAAGGGGCGTGGCCTGGCACCTTTGAACAGGAAGTCACTGCACCTGTTTGTGTCATTCAGCTGTTTTAAGATCACAGTTCACAATGAACAAAGGGTAAAAGAATCTTATATGTCACAAAGTAAACACAGAAACAGCACGATACGTCTCCTTTAAATGGTAAAGTGTCTGTGTGAAAGGTGCTCTACAAATAAAAGTGATTGATTGATTATCAGAGTTCACTGTACTTTAGGAGTACTTAAAGAGTACTTTAGTAGTACTTAAGTAGTACTTTAGTAATACTTTAGTAGTCATTTTAGTAGTACTTTAGTGGTACTTTTAACGGTACTTTTATTTACACATGAATAATATTTGATGCTAACACGTTTGCCTTTTAGCCGTGGTGGGCGGAGCTTCAGAGCTACGCTTCCTGAAAGAGCCCGGTGATGTCATCGCGGTGAGGGACCGGCTACTCCTATTGGACTGCGAGGCCGAGGGGGAGGGGCCTATCAGCGTCACCTGGAGACGTAACGGTGTTGCCGTGGAGAGTAGCGACAGGGTTAGCGTGCTTGCTAATGGCACGCTGCTCATCAGGAAGTTCTCCAAACGTCGCCTTGACAACGAGACAGACGCCGGCGAGTACGAGTGCGCTGCCACCAACAGAAACGGGCTGGTGCTGGTGAGCCGCCGAGCACGGGTCCGCCTGGCGTGTACGTATATGTGTACTTTTACTACTATTGCTACTGACAATTATTACTACAACTACTGTAATGTCTTCTAACTACTGCTGACAGTAATACTTCTACTCATACTGTAAAGTGATGCCTGTGGGTGTTAGAGTAAGAGTAACATAAGACTTGAAATAAACATGATAATAATTGTGTATTAACTGTGTAATGGATTAAAGCTGCCACTGTGAGTTCCTCACAGTGAAAATGAAGGTTTTATAAATAATTGTATGTTTCAGTTTATTATTATTATTATGAGTATTATCTGCTTCATATGTTATTATATGTATTCATCTTTATTTTCAGCTCTGTCCAAGTTTTTGTCGCAGCCGCAGTCCCTGGTGGTGCCTGAGGGGGGCGTGGCACGTCTGAGCTGTCAGGTGAATGGAGTCCCCGAGGCCAACATCACCTGGCAACGCAACCGTCAGGCACTGTCGACAGGTGACCCCAGGTAAGAGCGCCCCCTAGAGAGAGAAACAGGACCCACACACACACAGCACCTCACACCAACAGACTGGACCGACAGGTGTAAACTATAACACAGAGAGCACCTCACACCGACAGACAACAACAGGTGGTCCTGTCTGTTAATTATAACAAAAAGGACCACCTAATCATAACACCACACTACACTGCTACACTCCTGGTTTAAAGTACTTTCTCTTGTACAGGTACACTGCGCTCCCTGTGGGCCTCCAGCAGTACTATAGTAGTATTTGTAGTATATATTTAAGTACTTTCTGTAGCAGGTACACTCTCCTTCCTGTGGGCATCCTGCAGTACTATAGTAGTATTTGTAGTTCATATTACTTTCTCTCGTACAGGTACACACTGCTTCCTGTGGGGATCCTGCAGATCTCATCTGTCAGTCGCACAGACGCAGGTTTGTTTCGCTGTGTCGCCTCAAACGTGGCAAACATTCGACACAGCGACGAGGCGCAGCTGTCCATCACAGGTGAGACACGCCCCTTTACACCTGACCGCGCCCCTTTATACATGGCCGGTCTCTCTCTGGTCTAAACCCGGTCTCTGGTCTCAGTCTCCGATCTTAGTCTTTGGTCTCTGGTCTCAGTCTTTGGTCTCAGTCTCTGGTCTTTGGTCTCAGTCTTTGGTCTCTGGTCTCTGGTCTTAGTCTTTGGTCTCTGGTCTCTTTCTGGTCTAAACCTGGTCTCTCTCTGGTCTCTGGTCTAAATCCGGTTTGGTCTCTCTCTGGTCTAGTTTCTGGCCCACGCTCGTACCAGGACCCTGTGATCTTGTCCGGACCGCAGAACCTGACCATCACAGTCCATCAGACAGCTATTTTAGAATGTGTCGCAACTGGCAACCCTCGACCGATCGTGTCCTGGTCCAGACTCGGTAAGACCTGGTTTAGTCCTGGTTCAGTTCTGGTTTAGTCCTGCTTTAGTCCTGTTTTAGCCCTGGTTTAGTCGTGGGTTAGAATAGTCCTGGTTTAGTCCTGATTTAGTCCTGATTTAGTCCTGGTCTTGTCCTGGTCCAGCCATGGTCCAGTCCAGGTCTAATCCTGGTTTAGCCATGGTTTAGTCCTGGTCTAATCCTGGCTTAGTCCTGATTCAGTCCTGGTCTAATCCTGGTGTAGTCTTGGTCTAGTCCTGGTCTAATCCTGGTTTAGTCCTGGTTTAGTCCTAGTTCAGTACAGGTGCAGTCCTGCTTTAGCGCTGGTTTAGTCCTGCTCTAGCCCTGATTTAGTCCTGGTTTAGTCCTGGTTTAGTCCTGGTTTAGTCCTGGTTTAGTCCTGTTTTAATCCTGGTCTAGTCCTGGTCTAGTCCTGTTTTAATCCTGGTCTAGTCCTGGTCTAGTCCTGGTCTAGTCCTTGTCCAGTCCTGGTCTAGTCCTGGTCTAATCCTGAGTTCTTGCAGATGGCAGGTCCATTGGGGTGGAGGGGGTGCAGGTTCTTGGTTCTGGGAACTTGATGATCTCAGATGCCAGTGTGGACCACAGCGGAGTCTACGTGTGCTCCGCCAACCGCCCAGGCTCCCGGACGAGGAGGACCGCGCTGGGACGGCTGCAGGTCCAAGGTACCACCAAAACCGGTTATGATTCTCTTCTAGACCATAGACTGTATGGACATAGCTAACCCGCTAGCCGCCCATTCCAAACAGGAAGTGAGCATGGGTTCCATCGACTCCAATTCACTTTCTATGTAAAAACTGTGGCCCCTCTCTCTGTAACTGCTGTTGTCAGGCTCGTCATTCTGATGTTAAAATGTTGGTTTTAACCCGCTCTAAATGATCCTGGGGTTTTATTTCACCATTTTGTCCCTAAATCAAGATATGAACATTAATAACAGGCCCGCTTAGCAAACCTGTCCTAAAACCCTAAATTTACTTGGTTCTAAACCTAACCCTGATCTCGCCCTAACCTTAACCTGAGTGTGAAAAAATATATTGTCAAAAATCAACATTTGCAACATAATCAATAACACACAGAGTCTGTTTGTCATAACTGTGTTTTGGGTCAAAAATGGAGCTTCTGATGCATCAACTGAAAGTCAAAGAATCTGGATGTGTTTTTCTTATGATTTTACCTCTATATTGGCTTTGTCTTGTCAAACGTCTGTTTTTTGGACCCAGCAGCAGCAGCTCGGAGTCCCGAGCTTCATTTGGAGCTGAACGCTGTGGGTGACGTCGCACTCCCTCAGTCCACTTCTTTATACAGACTATGCTCTAAACCTGTTCAGGTCCTACCTGTTAGTGTTCTCACCAAAAACACTATTTCTTTAGACAATAGAATGTGATTTACTTTTAACAACCCTACTAGCACCTATTCAGATCCTCCTCTAAACCGGTTATGATCCTAAACCGGGTCAAATGCTCTTGTAGACCTGTTATGATCCTGATGTGTCTGTTGCGCCCCCTGTTGGAGCACATTTAACCGTGACATGGATTAAAGCTGTGTCTCAGACAGAGGGATCAGAGGTCGATGCTCATTTAAATATTAATGAACTGAAAGAGAAA
>KN478041.1:0-24061 GCA_000787095.1 Periophthalmodon schlosseri | reverse complement strand
GGAGTAGTACTAGTAGTTGTAGCACTAGTTGTAGTTGTTGTAGTTGTAGTAGTTGTAGTAGTAGTTGTAGCGCTAGTAATAGTTGTACCGCTAGTAGTAGCAGTAGTTGTACCGCTAGTTGTAGCAGTAGTTGTAGCAGTAGTTGTGGCACTAGTAGTAGTAGTAGTAGTAGTAGTAGCACTAGTAGTAGTAGTAGTAGTAGTAATAGCACTAGTAGTAGTAGTAGTAGTAGTAATAGCACTAGTAGTAGTAGTAGTTGTAGCACTAGTAGCACTAGTAGTAGTAGTAGTAGTAGTAATAGCACTAGTAGTAGTAGTAGTAATAGCACTAGTAGTAGTAGTAGTTGTAGCACTAGTAGTAGTAGTAGTAGTAGTAGTACATCAGACTTACATAGTGCTTTTCTGGACACATTAGAAAAGTGAAATTCTTTGCATTTAAAATCTAGAATTCAATCTTTTTTATATAGTTAATTTTCTTTATCGGTGCCTGATAACTACACAAAAAGCAATTTCTTCCTCCTCTCCTCTTCCCTCCAGTTGTTGGACTTCCTGGAGCAGCACCCGTGCGCTTTTATCCCTCACATCCAGCGCTCCCTGGAGTTTGCCGTGAGCTACGTGTTTACGCCGGCGGGGGAGGGAATCACCTTTGAACGTTTCATCGTCCAGTGCATGAACCTCATTAAAATGATCCTCAAGAATGATGCCTACAAACCCAACAAGAACATAGAAGGTGAGGCACAGTCGGGTTCAGATGTAGTAGTAGTAGTAGCAGCACTAGCAATAGTCGCACTAGTAGTAGTAGTGGTAGTAGCACTAGTAGTAGTAGCAGTAGCAGCAGTAGTAGTATAAGTAGCACTGGTAGTAGTAGTAATAGCACAGCAAGAACATAGAAGGTGAGGCAGAGTCAGGTTCAGATGTTTAGCTACATCTGCTCTGTAAATGATAGATATTTTTGGGGGTTTGATGTTTATCATGTGTACCTTTCTTAAAAAATAAAAAAAAAATAAAATAGTTACTTCCATAACTCAATACAGGAAGTGCTCCACTGTGTTTGTTAAAGTTGTTAAAGTCCATTCACCTTCACTAGAATCTTAAAGCCCACAAGAGTAATTTTTTGTAATATAGGACCTTTAACATTTCCTTAATGTCCTTATGGTAACTGTAAAGCTGATGGAGACGTGCTCTGAGAGGTCATGTTTGAAACGCCACAGTGCTGTAGTATGAAAGTGGCAGTCCCTCACCAGCTCATGTTTATTTCAGACCCTCACGGCCTCTAGTGCTTCATTACTCATCGAACTCAGGCTTGCTCTTTGTTCTGACAGCTCCCCGGGTCTGTGCAGCACACGCCTTACTGAAGATGATAGTCCTTAGTGTCGTTAGCTAACAGAGCCAAACCCATTCAACTTAATACCATGCACCTTTTGAAGGAGCTGTGATGTAACCATAGACTGTATAAAGAAGTGGACTAAGTGACTGTGGCATCACCCACAGCGTTCGGCCCCGGTCAAATGAAGCTCATTGAGGCTAGCAGATGTAGGGGCGAATTTGGAGCCGAGTTCCATATGTAGTGAGAGTGTAGCTGTTGAAGGTAACGCTCCTTCCCTCCCGCAATGCTGGTTTAGCAGGGAGTGGGCGCTTGGTCACACTGTCAATCAAACCTGTTGCTAACGCTAGCGGGAGTGACCTCGGGGAAAGAAGGCAGCTGATTTGTCTGTTATTATGTTCATATGTTGATTTACAGACATAATGGTGAAATGAAAACACCAGGATCATGTAGAGCGGGTTAATGTGAACATTTTAAGACCAAAATGACAAGGCTGACAGCAGCAGTTACAGAGAGACTGGTAATGGTTTTTCAGTGTAAACTGAATTGGAGCCAGAGTTGATGGAGCCGGAAGTGCACCCATGCTCACTTCCTATTTGCAACTCGGCGGCTAGTAGGTTAGCTATGTCCATTTGTATATACAGTCTATGGATGTAACCTGTAACTTAAATCTCATATTCGATGTAAGTTCAGATGCTCTACTTTGTATTATGGGAACTTTTCTGGCTTAAAACGGTGGTGTAAGTTGTTTATAGTCGGAGATAAACTGGAAAATCAGATTAGATTTGTTTGTGAAGAAATGCTCCACAGAGAAAGAGGCGACGTCAGGCTCCCATTCCAAAACATTCTGGTATTGGTCTTTTGTCGTCCTTAATTCTAATGATCTACAATTAAAAGCGTAATTAAAGTCACACTATGTAACCTTTCTCCTTATTTATTTCACAGGGCATTAAGCTTGTATCTTAAATAGACCTGTCACGATGGCACATTTTGAAGTTCTATATATCGCTGAACTAAATATAGACGACTAACAATAATATTGAAACTATTTCTGCCACTGACATAAAAACCCAAGAGCAGATTTAAACCACAAAAACTATTCTAAATCTACAATATTGTTAAAACTCATGAGCTGCAGTAAATAAACAGCAGAATGAAACACTTTAGTCGTTAGTTTGCATGTGTAACGAGTCATACAAGTTATTAATTCAATCTTTTACAGCTTAAATCTGATAATAAAGCCAAAAAATAACCAAAAATTACCCAGTAGTGCAAAGAAAAAGGACACGATAAATACTGACTCCAAATATAGCGTTCAGCTTTATATACTGAACGCTAAGTGGATATAGTGATTGTCGTGGCCAAACCTCCTTGTCAAAGCCTGATCTTGTCAGATCTCATATCTGATCTGTAACTTGGCCTAGTGGGATCACCTACTTTCCCTAATGGAGCTAGATAAGATTAATGCCATACTGTAAAACACTCTAGGCAAAGCAATAACATTTCCGTGGAGACGATGAGCAGGTGGCGGACACTCCACTAGAAAAGTTACATAATGCACATTTAAATAATAGTTTACAATATGGCTTTAAAGAACACATATTGTGCTTGTGTCTGTGCTATAGTTATAATCTACGACACCCGTAGATCATTATGTTATAATTTGCACATTTTAAATCACAATATTCATCAAAAACAATTTAAAAAAGAAACAAGTCCGCTGACTTCCTCGTTAGAGAAGTGTGGTGCCCAATGGGAGCTGACGTCGCCGTAAACATCATCACAACAACGGGCCACATGCTGTTGGTCCCTCCTATCGATAGCTACACATCACACTAGCGAGCAGCTCATTTTTATTAAATTATTACGCGACACTGCCGAAACCTATGAGTATCACCAATTAAGAAACTAAAACTTTAGAAGGAAGTGCGTATGTCACAGTGGGCGTGTACCGGTGGAGATGAAAATGAGGGTAGATTGGCAAAATTGCGTCTTGAAAATAAGCTATTAAACATAATTACTCAAACATGAATCACTCCAAATATAACTTCAGAGGCTCAACGAGAAGAAACAACTAGAACATGGTTCAAAGCCCTGAAAAGTCCAGTTTGGATAAATAAGATTAATGTCATGCTGTAAAACATTCTAGTCAAAGCAATTATATTTCCATAGAGATGATGAACAGGTGGCGGACACTCCAAGAGAAAAGGTGTATACCTTTAGATAATAGTTTGCAATCCAGCTTTAAAAGTGGAGGTTGTATTAGTAGGTTGTGTATTTATGTTTTGAGTTTGTGCTTGTCTGAAACATAAGCTGCTCTCAAAATGGCTCCGTTGTTTTCCTGGACACTTGTATCTGTGCGAATTGCTGTGTGAATTCAAAGTGAGGATTAGTATCAAAACACTCTCGACTTTTACTCTATGTACTGCAGCTCCTTTGGGCGTCACGTTGCCAGGACTTGTACGTCACCATGAACTTGAATTATCACACTTATCTTTTTGTGTTTTCACCCTGTTCTCTTTCTCCTCTTTGCAGACAGTAAACCGGAGAGTTTGGAAGCTCACAGGATCAAGACGGCGTTCTTCACACACCCCACACTCGCTGAAATTGGGCGCAGGCTGGTCTCGCACTACCTCCTGCTCACGGAGGAGGAGCTGGCCATGTGGGAAGAGGACCCAGAGAGCTTCGGTAATAACTAGACCAATCTGTTCTACTCACTTCTCTGCTATTGTCACGTTCTGATAAGAAAAGTTTAAAGGGTTTTTTAATTTTTTTATTTCTAGTTTATAAAGTCAAAAATAAATCTGAATATTTGTCCATGAGAATGTAGCCGTCTAAAGTTTGCAACCATAGACTAAAAAAGTGGACTAAGTGAGTGTAGCGTCACCCGTAGCGTTCAACTCCAGTCCAGTGAAGCTCATCAAGGATAGTAGTTATAGGGGGGAATTTGGAGCAGAGTTCCAAATTTGGAGTTACGACCACAATAGCGAAATAAAAACCCCAGAATCATGTACAGCGGCTGAATACAAAGATTTTAAAACCAAAATGATGAGGCTCACAGCAGAAGATAGAGAGAGGGGCCACAGTTTTTCAATTGAAGGTGAATTGGAGCCAGAGTCAATGGACCCGGAAGGAAGAGCGCCCATGCTCACTTCCTATTTGGAACGTGGCGGCTAGCAGGTTAGCTATGTAGCTATGTCCATTTATATATAAAGTCTATGGTTCCTGACAAAAACATGAATCACTTCCATGTGATATAATTCAGGTGAAATTTTGAAACAAACATGATGCTGTAAAGTATGTTGTTTAAAGCTGCAGAGTGTAACTTTCTGGAGGTCGCACGTCACCTGCATTATCACATAAAAATAGAAAGTTAAAACCATACTTTGGAATATTCTCCATGGACATAGATGCGCTTTTTCAGGTTAGTGGAGATGCAAGCCCACTCACAGCTCACGTGTTTCTCAAAGTTTTTGAGTACAAAAAAAAATAATCAAAATTAAAAAAAAAAAACATGCTTGTATTTTAGTCTATTTTTAGGCTAAAAAGTTACATACTGTGGCTTTAAAAGACTACTAAATTACTTGACTATATGTTTACATTTAGTTTACTTTTTGCATGATTATTCCTATTCCATTTAACTTTTTAACTTTAATATTTCAAATACACCTGATTGGACAGTGATCTTTAAAACCCAGTGGGAACACACTTTTTTTTTTAAGATTATATCAATGAGTCTTTATTTCAATTTCTAGGGTCAGGTCTAATCAGAATAGAAATGAGTTATGTGAGATTCAGGCCTTTTCGATTAGATTTTTTTGTTTCTTACTAAAAATTAAAAAAAAAAAAATGCAATATTTCCTGAAGATAAAAGATAAAAATCCTGAAGATAAATGATTTTGAATTTTAATCATTAAAAAAAAAAAAAAAAAAAGTCAAATTTCTTCCTCAGTCTGAATTTGGCTCCAAACCACGTTTTTACAGACAGAGGATTGGCTGTAAATCCTGTGATTAAAAAGACCCAAGGTTATCATTCACAATAAGAAATGACTGAATCTTGATTAAAATTTGATTAAATTCACTGCCCTTTGTAAAAATCATTGTTTTGATCCAATAGCAGCAGCAGAGAGAACTACAAGGACCATGATGCATTGCTCTATTTCAGTCACCATCATTGTATATACAGTAGGCCTGTCATGATAATCACTATATCAACTTATCATTCCATATCTGAAAGCTGGAACTATATGTTTTGGTGCTCAATACTTATCGTGTGTACATTTTTGTTGCAAAAATGGGGAGATTTTTGTTATTTTTGTTGCAGTATAATATTTGAGCACTTGAACACTTCTATGGCTAATTATAGATGCTTTCTGCTGTTTATTTGTTGCCGCTCATGACTTTTAATGAGACTGTCTATTTAATGTCAGTCCGCTTCTTTATCAGCCTACGGTAGGAACTAAGTGAGCGTGACATCACCCATAGCGTTCGGCTCCAGTCAAATGAAGTTCATCGAGACTAACAGTTACAGGGGCCAATTTGGAGCTGAGTTCCATGTTTGGAATTTTGACTGGGAGTATCATAGCAACCTAATTTTTGTTATTTTTGTTGTAGTACAATAAGATTCTGTCTTTTAAAATGGTTTACTGCGATTATCTTGCTTTATTTGTGTCGATTTGTTATCGTGACTGGCCTAGTGTACAAATACGTATATTTTTGTGGTGCTGTTTAAGAGTGGCTGATAAAGGCTAGTCAGGGGATTGGTAGAAGGTTTACAATGCTGTTAGCCTGTCCACAAAATTACAATTGATAACTTATTTCTTATTTTTATTTATTTGTAAACTGACAGCACATATTAATGAACACTTAAAAATGTACATATGTAAAGATTATAGCTAACATGGCTAATATCCTTTCTTTTCTATCTCTTGGTTTGTTTGGGCTTTGATCAGATTTGTGTCATTTAAAGGTCCAATATCACGTATAATTGAGCTTTAAGCCATGTTATAATGTTGTTACCTCCCCAAAAACATACCTGGAGTTGTGTTTTGTTTCATTCACACGTTTGAGTAACCCTTTATTATTAGTCTGTCTACATCTCCAAACCTCAAAATGCTCTGTTCCACCTTGTGACGTCATGAAGCGGTAGTTTTCAAGTTAAGAGCTAACTTTTACCTTCAGTTCAGTAGAGATTGTTAATTCCATTGCTGAAATTATCCAAATGATTCTAGTGAAGGCGTGTAGAGTTTAAAAACAAAGTGGAGCACGTCCTGTATGACATCACAAGGTGGAATAGAGTGTTTTCTGCTTGAGAGAAGAACTCAACCTAAATATGCAGGGTTTGTGTGTTAAACATGTGTGAATGAAACAAAACACAACTCCAGGTCTGTTTGTGATGAGGAAACAACATTATAACATAGATCAGAAAATGGCATAATACAGGCCCTTTAAATATTTAAAAAACGCTCTAGGTTCTGATTCTGATTCTTCTTCTTCTTCTCAGCTGTCGAAGAAACCGGCGGTGACTCCTGGAAGTACAGTTTGAGGGTAAGTCAAAACACAGCTTTGCAACAATACCCAATTTGGTTCATTCGTATCGCTCACATCTGTTGAAATATTCATGTGTTCTTCTCAGCGGGGGCCATATTTACTTATATATATATTCTGCAGAGTTTAGTTCAGAGGCAGCGAGTACATTTAGACATCTCCACGCTCTCGGCGGTCCCCCGGGTTCTAGCCTTCAGATCCCAGGCAGCTCTGGCTTATCTTCAGCTGTTTGAGTCAGGGCATAATCTCCCATCCACTTTTTCCATTATTTGATTATTTTTTTTTAAGTCAATCCCTCCTCCCCCTCCTCCAGTCTGTGATTCATTTAATGCCATGACAAACCTGCCCCCTGCTGTTTTGAAGAGCACTGCTGTTTGAGGAACTTGTTTGTTAGCTGCACATTTTAACAGGATTTCCACATTAATAGCTGTGAAATACTTATGTTTGATTATAAATGAGACGTATTATGCAGGTTTTAATGTTACTATATCGACTAAAGATCGACTGGTATGCGTTTTTTTATGGGTGTTGCCAATACCGATTGTTTAGAATCCAAATCAGCCCATGACTTTCTCATTTAAAGTTTATACAAACTCATACACAACCTTCTTACACTTGGATCAAAGAACACTGTAGACACATTTTGGCAGTTCCCTCTTTGGACTCAAGTATTCAGATAAAACTATAGGCATTTTTAGGCAGCTGGCAACAAGCTAGATCTTCTCCTAGCTCTAATTTGCTGAATGTCCCTCCCCCATTTCACTTTTACTAACATCTTATCCATTAGAACTCCCATCTACTCATTCTTTTTCTTCTTCTTATCTGGGGAAGGGTCACGAGGGCAGCTGTCTAAGTAGACTTCCTCCAGCACCTCCGGAAGGACACAAAGGTGTTCCCATAGTCCCTCCAGCGCGTCCTGGGTCTGTCCTGGGTCTGTCCAGGGTCTGTCCAGGGTCTGTCCAGGGTCTCCTGGGGGAAACTCACTTAACCGCTCGTATCTTGTCCTTGGTCATTACCCAAAGCTCAGGACCATAAGTGAGGGTAGGACCAGAGATCAGGACTAAACCAGGTCTAAACCAGGACTAAACCAGGACTAAACCAGGACTAAACCAGGACTAAACCAGGACTAAACCAGGACTAAACCAGGACATAACTTGTTTATTCGTACACATTCTTTTAGGTTTAAGTAACAAAACATGAAATAAAAGTCCATGAATATATTATTATATAGGATATTTCAGACAAATAATGCAATTGTGATGCTGGGGGTGCAGCATGTATGTCTGTGGTGGAATGTTCAACAGTTACCATGGTGACACAATGACCACATTAGCAAACACAGCCTGATACGTTTTTTTAGACTCAAGACAAAATACAAAATGGATTTAAACAGCACATTTTCAGGAGCCTGTTGTAGTTCCAGCTAAGTGAATTCTCTCTGGTCATAGCTCAGTTTAAAGTCTAACTTGAGTAACAAAGTTTCAGACAGAGCAGTGCCTCTAGTTAGCATCACCCCCAGAGAATGTTGTAGTTCCAGCTAAGTTAGCCTCTAGTTAGCTTCAGCACATGCAAAGTACTGGATGATGAATTTATGTTTTAAATCAAGATCCAGTTCTGAGGCCACATTTGAATTTAAACACACCCAGATTAGGTTAATTTACAGCACACAGATACAAGAATCACATTTCAGAACACGTTTGCTCCAGATTAAGCCAGAGTTGGGTTTTAAATGACAAGACTCCATTGTGAGAGAACATTTGTTTGCAGAAATCATATTAAGTTAACTGCAGCCTTTTTGATTTGCTAATTGTGGCCTTTCAAATTACATTTTCAAATCGTTTGCAATTAATCTCACATCCCTAATTCAGGACCTTAGAGCTTTTTGTGAAGGTTTGAAACTTAATAGAATTTTAATTAAATCGAGATTCAGGCTTTTCTAATTGTGAATGATCATCTTGGGTTGTTTTAATCAAGAGGTCTAGAGCCAGTCCTCCTGTGGTTTGAGCACAGTTCAGACTTTGGATGAATAAACTTTTTTTTCTAAATCTTGTTTATGTTCCTAAAATTAAGATTAGGAATGGGTTAATGGCAATAGGTGATATCCATAGACTGTACATGTAAATGGACATGGCTAACCTGCTAGCTTCTTTCCAAATAGGAAGTGAGCATTCGGCTCCATCGACTCCAATTCACTTTCTATTGAAAAACGGTGGCCCCTCTCTCTGTAACTGCTGCTGTCAGACTCGTCATTTTGGTCTTAAAATGTTCGTATTAACCCGCTCTACATGATCCTGGGATTTTTATTTCGCTATTGTGTCCGTAAATCAAGATATGAACATTAATAAACAAATCAGGCGCCTTCTTCCCCGACGTCGGTTCTGCTAACGTTAGCAACAGGTTTGATTGACAACACTGAACCTGCTCCCTGCTAACCCAGCGGTGCGGGCGGGAGGGGGCTTTCCCTTCAACAGCCTCTTTCCAGATTGGCTCTTTGGTTGTTATGACACTCGCAGTCAGATTTCCAAATATGGAACTCTGCTCCAGATTCACCCCAACCGTTAGCTTTGACGAGCTTCATTTGACTGGAGCCGAACGCTATGGGTGACGTCACACTCACTTAGTCCACCTCTTTATACAGACTATGGTGGTGTCAGACGAATTCCCCAGATATCAGTATTGGTATCAAAAATGTATCTGATATTTGGCACTGATATTTTTCTGCTCTGCCCTGGCCTGTGTGAGCTCATGAGTCATTCCCAGTTTGTCCTCAGTGAATTGTCTTTTTGAGCAGACTAAAAGTGAAAATATGAATTTATATCCCAGATAGATGCATTTTGTTCACTATAACTTTACATAAATTTGGTCTTGGCAATGGATTTTAAAAGTCTGACATTACTATCTAGAAGTAAGTTATCGGCCACCAGCCACAGCAGCAAGGCAAATATCAGTATTACCCCACCAAAAAAAAAAATCCATCAAACCGTCCCTAATTAAAATTGAAAGAAAATGTAATGTAAAGTTAAAAGTTATGGATAAATATTTTTTCAATTCAAGTTTATTTTTATATCACATTTAAAACGACTTCATCTGACCAAAGTGCTTCACATAAAAGTCAACAAAAAGCACATATACAGATAACACGATACATGGGAAAAGAACAATAAAACACCAAGATATTAAGTGTAGCTAGTATTAAATGCCAGGGAGACAAGGTGGGTTTTCAGCATGAGCTGGTCAGCTGACCTCAGGGCTCTGGGTGGAGTATAGGGCTGCAGTAACTCCCTCAAATAAAGAGGACCCATAGAGTGCACACATTTAAACACAATAACATAACATTTTGAACTGACCTGAAATGAAATAGGGAGTCTTAGTTTTTATGAGCAGATAAATTGCAGCGTTCTGGACATTCTGTAAGCGCTGCAGGGAGCCCTGGTCATGCTCCACAGACAAAGAATCACAATAAAACAGACGGCATGTTACAAATGTGTGGATTGCTTTTTCATAATCTGCCTGTGGAAAGTAGGAGCCTCAACTGTAGAGAAACTGGCATTTATCTTGGGACTGGCCTTTATCTTATTTTGGGGCTCTCCATTTTAAACCATATTCTCCCATGTACACAATATGTATTTTAGAATTTTAAACACTAGCTATTCAGAAGCTTTGGTTTTTCCTTCCATTTGCGTCTCCTGCGACTCCTGACCTGGTCATCAGCACATATAGTCCAGGGCAGTGCTTAAACTAGAACATACATAAAATGTCACTCTCGGTTCATTGGTTCCATGGTCACCAATTGTAACGGCTAATTAGAAATGACCTCTCCTGCTCGTCGTACAAAAGAACCAGGTGACTCATTCGCTGACCTCATTTAACCTTTGACCTCAAGTACAGACATACAATTGAGCACGTGCGCCGACATGTTGGCTCAGTGTAAGCAGTGATATAGATTTTGTGTAAGGTCTATATATATAAACTTCAACAGAAAAACATACAGAAAACACTGGAATATGCTGTGGCCAATGCATTGACTTTTGTAGAGGTCAAGTGTCTGTTTATGCCCTATATCTGATCTATGAATAAATATTTTGCAGTGTGAAATTACCAAGCCTCATTTGAATAATTTTATCAAATACATATTTTGGAATAAATATGTCACTGAATGCGTAGTGGACTGGTTAAAGGGCCCATATTACGCTATTTTCTGATCTCTGTTATAATGTTTCCTCATCACAAACATACCTGAAGTTGTGTTGTGTGAATGAAACAAATCTATAACACACAAACCCTGCATATTTAGGCTGATTCTCTCAATAGAAAACACTCTTTAGGCTGATTCTCTCAAATAGAAAACACTCTGTTCCACCTTGTGATGTCATGTGGTAATACAGAAAGTGCTCCACTGTGTTTTTAAGCTTCATACACCTTCACTAGAATCATTTGGATAATTTCAGTCCTGGAATTACCAATCTCTACTGAACTAAAGGTAAAAGGTAGATGTTAACTTGAAAACTACCACTACATGACATCACAAGGTGAAATGGAGCATTTTGAGCTTTGGCGATGTAGACAGACTAATACTTAATGTTACTCAAACATGTGTGAATGAACCAAAACACAACTCCAGGTATGTTTTTGAGGATTTAACAACATTATAACATGGCTAAAAGCTCACAAGAGTCAATTTAGCGTAATATTGGACCATTAAAAATTACATAAACATTTGCTTAGTTTTTAGACTAGGGGCAAAAATTGATTGGACTACAGGGGGCACTGTAGTCTTGTTTTATAGAGCGCATTAAAAAAACAAGAACGGTGCTTCACAGGTTCAGTATTACAAAAAGGCAACCACCAACAACATATTGGTTTGGCTTTAATCCCCCTGTAGTCCTGTGGTGTTTTCAGGCTTTTGTTTTTATTTATTCATTTATTTTTGGGGCTTTGTATATTTACGTGTTTGTCCTTTCCTCTCTCTGTAATTTCAGCCCTGCACAGAAGTTTTGTTTCTGGACATCTTTCACAACTACAGCCAGACCCTGACCCCGGTGCTGCTCGAGATGGTGCAGAATCTACAAGGTCATTTACTTATTCTATTTTATAAAGTAGCACATAGTAGTTTGTCCACTGATCCAGAGGTTGCCGGTTTGAATCCCGCTCTCAACGTAAACATTGGTTGAGCGGTCAGATCCACTGACTCACAGGTTGGCGGTGCGATGTCAGCTCCCACAGGTGAATGCTGTTGTTGTGTCCTTGAGCAAGACACTTAACCCATCTCGCCCCCAGTGTCTACATACACTGGTGTATGAATGTGTGTGTGAATGGGTGAGTGGTTCCTTGATGTTCCTTTGAGTGCCTTGAAGGTGGAAAAGTGCCATATAAAAATGTGACCAGTTAACAGTTACCAGTTTTAGGGAAGGTATTGTTAATATTAAAGCCGCATTATGAAGCTTTTCTGGTGAAGGGTCTGCTACTTGCTGTTCTCCATGGAGATACTTTTGCTTGTCCCGCAGTGTCGCATTGATGATATCTGAACAGGCACAGCTGGGAGTGGGGTCGCCTCTCCACAGTTGTAACCTGTAACTTTACCTGGTGGCTTTATTCATCCCGTTGTCTCCATGGAGATAAGTTTAATGCCATACTGTGCAACATTCTAGGTGAAGCCATATCTCCATGGATAATGGACATAGCTAACTGGAATTACAAATATGGAAGTCAGCATGGAAGTCCACTTCTTTATACAGTCTATGGTTTTACATTGGTTTTGTTGAATAAGACTCGTGAGTGTTATTGTTAAAGGCAGCTCTAATGAACTAAATCCCTGTATAAAAGGATTTATTTTTTTCCTTTAAATCCAGATTAAATGAGATGTAATGCCTTTGCTCAGTTTTGAAAAACACGGAGTCATTTTTTTGCTTCTTGAAATGTTTGTGTGACAAGTTTTGTTTTGTTTTTAGGTCCAACCAACGTGGAAGACTCTGTCCAGCTACTGATGAAGGATGCAGGTGAGTTCATTATAGAGCCCCAAAAAGGTTCATTTGGTCTGGTTTTCTTCAAATTATATTTTTGTTTTCATGTTTCGAGTACTTCTGCCGTCATAGAGTCATGTGATGTTGCTATGACGTGTCTTGCGCGATCTTCCTTTAAGCTCCCTCTCCAGCCTGACTTCTTCAGAACAGTATGCCAAATGTGGGAAAGTAAGAACGCCCCCATGTCTCGGTTTGGTGTATTATGGGCACGTTTCCAGAAGGAAGACCGTGTTAATCAGCCGGCAAGACACGCCACAGCAACATCACATGACTCTTCTGATGATGACTGCAGACAAAAAGTCGAAACATGTCACTATAAATGGACGTAGCTAACCTGCTAGCCGCCGTGTTCCAAATAGGCAGTAATCATGGCAGTGCTTCCGGCTCCATCGACTCTGGCTCCAGTTCACTCTCTATTAAAAAAACGTGGCCCCTCTCTCTGTAACTGCTACTGTCAGGCTTGTCATTTTGGTCTTAAAATGCCCGTAATAACACGCTCTACATGACCCTGGTGTTTTTATTTCACCATTGTGTCCGTAAATTAAGATATGACATTAATAAGAGATGAATCAGACACCTCCGCTAGCATTAGCAGCAGGTTTGATTGACAGCGTTGCTAAGCGCCTGCTCCCTGCTAAACCAGTGGTGTGAGCAGGAAGGGGCGCTACCTTCAAGAGCCTGGCTCCTGATTGGCTCTTTGAATGCTATGATACTCGCGGTCAGAATTCCACATATGGAACTTGGCTACAGTTTCGCCCCTATAACTGCAGCCTCGATGAGGTTCATTTGACTGGAGCCTTCTTTGTACCACTGGCGGTACAGGCACCACAATTTGAGAAACACTGTGTTCTTTATTATTTTTCTATTTGTTGCTCCACAAACACAGCATCTATTTCGACTCTTTTCAAAAGCTGAGGGAGAGACTTGTATTATATCTGGATTCCTGTGGGGATCACTGCGGTGGGTTTGACAGAGCTGATAAAACTACAGGCCCTGGTGACGAGCTGTAGCCCTGTGTAACTGTGGGCGCGGCAGAAGGCTGAGGAGGTAATGGCTGATTATGAACAGCAGGGCGGAACTTTTCAACTTAAAGATGTCATTATAACCGCACCAGCATGTATTCTCTTTAAATGTGTCAGAATGAGATGATATGGAGAAAAGAGATGGGATATATGTAGGAAATTATACTGTTAGTTTTATTAAAGATGTGCAAAATTAGAATTTCAAGTCTTGTCTTGTGTTGTCTATAATAAAAACTGTTAAATCAGTCGTATTGTGCTTGTGTCTGCTCTATAGTTATACTCTACGACACCCGTGGATCATTGTTATAATTTGCACATTTTAAATCACAATATTCATCTAAAATGACTTAATAAAAGAAACAACGCTGAGTTCCACGTTAGAAAACTGCGGTGCCCAGTGGGAGCTGACGTTGCCGTAAACTTGATCACAACAACAGCCGCCGCATACTGTCGGCTCCTCCTATGGACTAGCGAACAGCCCTTTTTTTTCCATTTGCACCAAAATGACTACACGACACTGCCGAATCATACGACTACGTTTAAGAAAATAAAACTGGGGAAGGAGGTGCGTACGTCACAGTGGGCGTGTACTGGTAGAGATGAAAACGGGTAGATTGTCAAAATGGCGCCTTGAAAATAAGCGATTAAAGATTACCCAAACATGAATCACTCCAAATACAACTTCAGAGGCTCAATGAGAAGAAACAACTAGAACATGGTTAAAAGCTCTGAAAAGTCCATTTTGCAGAATAGGTCTGATTTAAAAAGGGTGCTAAATGAACTGATTAAAAATAAAACAAACTTATCATAATTGAGTATGTTCACTTGGGGCTTAATCAAGATATCTTTAACCCTAAGTTATACCCCACAATTTTAGATTTAATTCAGTTGTTGTTATTAAAAAAAACTAAAATGGCTTTTAGTTGATTTCCAGCTGATGTCATCAACATTCCCTGAGGCTGTGATGCCAATTCATCTGTGTATTCAGCTTCATACTTGTCCTACAGTTGAACCCAGAAGTTAACACACACTATATAAAAAGACACATAGGCTTTTTTTTCCTCACTGTCTGACATGAAATCCGACTAAACTTTTTCATTTTAGGTCAGTTAGAATTGCCTAAATTATTTCTATTTGCTAAATGCCAGAATAATTTGAGGATTTTTTAGACAATTTTTCATTACTTTCTTCAAAGTCAGAAGTTTACATACAGTAAGATTACTATGCATTTAAACAATTTGGGAAAACCCAGATGATGATGTCATGTCTTTGGAAGCTTCTGAGGTTTATTGACACCATTTGAGTTAGAGACACACCTGTGGATGTATTTGAAGCACAGACTGTATAAAGAAATGGACTAAGTGAGTGTGACGTCACCCATAGCGTTTGGTTCCAGTCAAATGAAGCTCTTCGAGGCTAGAGCAGTTATAGGGGAAAATTTGGAGCCAAGTTGCTGTTAGGAATTCTGACTGCGAGTATCATAGCAACCAAAGAACCAATCTGGAGCCACCCCTTCCTGCTCACACCGCTGGTTTAGCAGGGAGCGGGCGCTTAGCAACATTGTCAATCAAACCTGTTGCTAACGCTAGCGGGAGTGACGTCGGGGCATGTGATTTGCCTAGTTATTAATGTTCTTCTTGATTTATGGACACAATAGTGACATCAAAACACCAGGAATATGTAGAGCGGGTCAATACGAATATTTTAAGACCAAAATGACGAGCCTGACAGCAGCAGTTACAGAGAGAGGGGCCGCGGTTTTTCAATGTAAAGTAAATTGTAGCCAGAGTCAGTGGAGCCGGAAGAGCACCCATGCTTACTTCCTATTTGGAACACGGCGGCTAGCAGGTTAGCTATGTCCATTTCAGGTCTATGATTTGCATGCTGGCATTTAGCAAATAGAAATAATTTTGGTAAACCTAATTGACCTAAAACAGTAAAGGTTTAGTCTGATTTCATGTCAGACAGTAAGAAAAAAAAGCCGATGTGTCTTTTTATATAGTGTATGTAAACTTCTGGTTTCATCTGTACATTTATGTTTGGTTGTTTTGTATGTTGCTGACATTCTACACCTTAAGCTTTATAGGTAATAAAAGTTTCAAAAATCAGATACTAGTCGATACTAAAACTGGTTTCAAAACTAGATACTCATTTGAGCAGGTATCGAAACCAAAAAAGTCCCATTCACAGGACAGAAATGAACCTTTCCTGAACCTTTCCTGAATTTGATTGACATTCAGCTTTAGGATGATCTTGAGCTGTGTCAGAACAAGTATAAGACACATAGACTAGTGTACGCCCATGGACCACTATGGAACCTACTGGACGACTGAGGGATTACACAGATATAAGGCCACATGGTAATTTAAAAGAAAGTACTACCATAATGTTGAAAATCACATTCTACGACAATTGTCTAAAGAAAGAGTTTTTTACTATCATTGTGGTATTGTGGTAGTCTGAAAACCCACCTCTTCTCCCTGGCATTTTATACTAGCTAGACAGGATATCTTGGTGTTTTATTGTTCTTTTCCTTTGTATCATGTTATCTGTATATGTGTTTTTTGTTGACTTTTTGTTAATTACTTTGGTCAGCTCAAGTTGTTTTAAATGTGATATAGAAATAAAATTGAATTGAAATAAATAACAAAATCAGTATTGCGTATCAAGTCTATTCCTTGTATCGAAATGAAGTTCGAAATGTTAGCATCGTGACAACGCTAGATGCCGGCATTTTAAACCTCTAGATTTATAGCTAGTCCTGTTAAATTCACAGTAATGCTTATTAAGACCCCCCTCCAAATAAACAAATAAATAAAATAAATGAAAAAACGTATCTCAAATCCAAAAGCCCACGCACAGTTGGAGCTTAATGACCCAAGTGAGGAGATGGCCTGTGTTATCACCAGGCTGTGGTCTATAGTAGCCACCTGCCTGGACCATTTTCGGAGCTCACAGATGTTCTGGTTTGGCTCTGTCTGTGAAACAGCCGCTCTGTCAGTTTTGATGGTCTCGACAGCTGTATAACAGCACCTGCTAATGACTTGCATTTTCCTGTGTAAGAGAGAATTGACAAGGCTCCTACCTGATTAGTTCCCCTATAGCTCTTCACACATTTAATAATAATAATAATAATAATGAAGGAATATAAAACAGGACACGGAGCAACAAATATTATATGATTTATGGGTAAAGTAAGACAGAATGCTGTTTCCTGCAGTTCTTACTGGTCTACTGACTCACTTGTTTAAAGGGCTTATACCACAGACTGTATAAAGAAGTGGACTAAGGTAGTGTGATGTCACCCATAGTGTTCGGCTCCAGTCAAATGAAGCTCATCGAGGCTAGAGCAGTTATAGGGGCCAGTTCATAGCAACCAAAGAGCCAATTCAGAGCGAGGCTGTTGAAGATAACGCCCCTTCCTGTCCGCACCGTTGGTTTAGCATGGAGCGGGCGCTTGGCAACGCTGTCAATCAAACCTGTTGCTAACACTAGTGGGAGCGACCTCGGAGAAAGAAGGCAGCTGATTTGTCTGTTATTATTGTTCATACCTTGATTTCCAAACACAGTAGCGAAATAAAAATCCAAGGATCATGTAGAGCGGGTTAATACGAACATTTTAAGACCAAAATGACGAGGATGACAGCAGCAGTTACAGAGAGAAAAGTGAATTGGAGTCAGAAACGCGCACATGCTCAATTCTTATTTGGAATGCTGCAGTTAGCAGGTTTTATATATACAGTCTATGGACTGTACCTGGCTTTTATTTCTTCTAGTTCAGGAAAACACCTTTAGTCCATACGGAATATTGCAAAAGCAGCTATTTATGAAAAAAAGACTTATAAGACTGTGTATGATTTTTAAAAGACATTTTGTTGGATGAACACCATAAGGAAGCAACTGTCTGGGAAGGGACAGTTCAAAATTGAATACAGGCCCTTTAAGACATTTCTAAACATTGTCTCCACAAATGTCTAACCATGCTACACCCACACAGAGGTTTATAGCTGTTATGTCTGTCTGCTGTCTTACCTCTTTCTTTCTTTACATCATTAGTCATAATGGGCCAACTGTTGTAGTAGAGTTGTTTTGCAAATCGCACATTTTATTCAACATTTCTACTATTTTTATTTTTTCATTAAAGTAAAATTTGCAGTGCTGTATTTATGTATTTCCTGTGTTTTTTTCTATATGTTTGCAGTGTACAACGCGGTGGGCCTGGCTGCCTATGAGCTCTTTGATAATGTGGACTTTGACCAGTGGTTCAAGAACCAGCTGCTTGGGGAGCTGCAAGTCAGTCATCACAGGTATGGAGCTCTTTCTTGTATCCAACAGTGATTCTCAAACACGAAAGTATCAAATATATCATGTGGGAAGGACACAGCCAGTGTTAATGGAGAGCTATTATCTAAAATAGTCTTTTATGAGCTTTAAAGGGCTCATATTACGCTATTTTCTGATCTATGTTATAATTTCCTCATCACAAACAGACCTGGAATTGTGTTTTGTTTCATTCACACATGTTTAACACACAAACCCTGCAATTTAGGCTGCTCATCACAAACAGACCTGGAATTGTGTTTTGTTTCATTCACACATGTTTAACACACAAACCCTGCATATTTAGGCTGAGTTCTTCTCTCAAACAGAAAACACTCTGTTCCACCTTGTGATGTCATATGGTGACACAGGAAGTGCTCCATTGTGTCTTTAAACTCTGTACACCTTCACTACAATCATGCATGTCCCTGATTGGCTGATCCACCTATCAGTCATGCCTATTTGAAAACGGGGAGATTCACCAGTGACCAGACTCACATCTATGTAAAGTATGAAGTGTGTATTCTGGATCCCAGGCAAATATTTATGGGGAAGATGATCAAAACCGGTCTTATATATTGGTCCAAAAATATCGGCAGAGCTCTGGATTCCAAACATGGGCCATGAAAAAAAACATATGAGTCGCTCTAATCACTTTGCTTCTACTGTGGATGAATATATCCATTTGTGACAGGAAGGGCATCATCATCATCATCTTTATTTTTTCCAGACATTTCTGTCTTAAGTCACGGAAGCAAATCAAAGTACGCAAAAGTCTGAAAAAGGAATAGGCAGAAGCCTGAGCTTATGACGCCTACCCCTTTTATGCTAAACATAAAGAGCTGCTACATTCACAATGTACACAGTATTAAAAAGAAAAAAAAAACATAATTCAGCATCCAATGTCACTGTATGAATTTATGATTTTCTTTTTATACAAACTTTTGAAACGGCTCAAAGTTCTACAATCTTTAATATCTTCATCTAACCTGTTCCAAACATTTACTCCAATAACTGAAATGCAGTCCTGTTTTACATTTGTTCTAACACTTGGTTTTTTAAATACATCATGCCCTCGAAGATTATAAGCACTATCTCGATTTTTAAACAGATCTTGGATATGAAATGTTAATTGTTTATTCTTAATTTTATACATAAATTGTGCAGTTCTATAATCTACCAGGTCCTTGAATATCATTGTGTTTTTATGGATTAAAAATTCATTTGTATGACACCTCTACACCGTAGGTCATGTAGGGAAGTATCAACGAACTATACAAAATGAACAATGTTTTTTCGTTCAAGCATTCTTTTACTTTTGATATAATTGCTAAAGATTTACTTTATAAATTGTATGTGACTTTTCTAACTTATCTTATTTTTGATTATTATTCCTAGAAATTTAATTTGATTTATTTGCTCTATCACTGTATTATGAATAATTAAATTCCTGTTCACATTTGTTTGACTGGATTATTATTCCTAGAAATTTAATTTGATTTATTTGCTCTATCACTGCATAATGAATAATTAAATTCCTGTTCACATTTGTTTGATGATTTGTAAATACTATGAATTTAGTTTTCTTTAGATTTAAAGTTAATTTGTTTGAGTCAAACCAGCTCTTCAGCAATTTTAGTTCTTTTTCTACCTCCTCAATTACTGTTTCTAAATTATTACCACAGTGTATTATATTTGTATCATCTGCAAATAATATAAGGTGTAGAGCCTTTGGAACCAAACATATATCATTAATATAAAGGATAAAGAGCAAAGGGCTCAACACTGACCCCTGGGGGAGGCCACAGGTCACTGTTTGAAGCTCTGAATCAACTCCATTTATGTAAACATATTGTGATCTATTTTCTATATAACTTTTGATCCAAGAGAAAGCCACACCCCTGATTCCATATCTGTGCAGTTTTCTGAGAAGTAGATCATGATTGACTGTATCAAATGCTTTAGTTAAATCTAGAAACACTCCAATGGCGTATTGTTTCTTGTTTATTACATTTGATATGTTTTCGACTAGATCTATTAAAGCCAAGATAGTGGTTCTATTTGGTCTAAAGCCAAATTGCTGTTCACAAAGTATATTATGTTTTTAGAGGTAACTGTATAATCTGTTATGGAATAATTTCTCCAGATTTTTTGCAAAATGAGACAATAGAGAAATAGGTCTATAATTAGTAAGATCATGTTGATCATCGGACTTGTGTTGAGTTTTTGTTCTTGCTTTGTTTGACAATTGTACATATTTCGCTCTCATCTGTTCCTTGTAAGAATATTGTTTTATCCTGCTTAGCTATTCTACTGATTATATCATTCTCTTGATTAGATTCCGAAATATCTTTTGCCAATTTAGAGCCAATGTTACTAAAATAATTGTTAAATTCATTTGCAATTTCCTTAGGCTGACTGAGGAAACTTCTATCATTTGTCAAAATGTGAGTAGCAAAGTTAGCATTCCGTTTGCCCTTTTTTATTAATTTATTTAAAACAGTTTTTTTAATGTCATTTTTGTTTTTTTCCAAAATTGAACAATAATATTCTTTTTTCCTTAATCTCATAATACTTATTAATTTATTCTTGGATGTTTTATAGGTAACCTCTGTCTCAATTGTTTTTTCAATTTGTTTTTTTTAAGAAGTCTTTTATACAGTTTTTTTTTTCTTGCATGCTTTTTGAATACCTTTAGTCATCCAAGGCTTTCCAACAAATTTGTTACAGGTCGCTCCACTAACTAAAGGACATTTTTTTCATAAAGAGAGCAAAAGATTTTCAGAAAAACCTCATATGCTGTATTTACATTATCTACATACACATTGTCCCAATTTTGCTCAATTAAGTCACATTTAAATTGATTGAATGTTTCGTGAGTTTTTTGTCTATATATTTTGACTGTTTTTATTTCATTATGCATTTTTGTGACCTTCTTTTTGACTGTAAAGAGTGGTAGATGATCCAACATAAAAAGTCATCTGTGTAATGCCTCAGTCGGCCAGGTATGATCCATAGTAAACGAAAAATTCTAATCTGTCAGCTGGACAAAAAGTTTAGGAGTGATGACATTTCACTGCTCTCAGTTCTGGTCAGATTACTGGTGGACACTGCCTTATAGTTGTCTGAGGGGAGGAGCTAACTAACACCTATTTGTTTACAGTTTCTGTTTGTTGGCTGAGTGTGAACTGTGCCTGAATCGTACTTGGTATAATCATTCAGGCCCCTAATGGGCCCTCACACCTATTAGCATACTGGCTAGCCCTATTGTTTTCTTTGTTTTGATATAGGTTTAAGGATTAAAATAAGAGACACCTATTAGCATACTGGCTAGCCCTATTGTTTTCTTTGTTTTGATATAGGTTTAAGGATTATAAATAGGAGATAGATGATGTCTAAAGCTGCCATTCCTGTTCAAAGATGGATTGTCTTTCCTAACAAATAAAAAGTCACACAGTTAGGTGTCTGATTGAATGATAAACACAAAAAATCTGCCTTATAGGTGAGCAGGTTAGAGTAAAATCATTACAATTTCTGTAATATCCAGACCTGAAACTGAAGCCGGATGTAGCTTTAATAATAGGCCTGTCTTTGTGGCTGGCTTGGCTCATTTTTCTGCCACTCAAAGCTGCTGTTTTGTCTGGCTTCTCTCAAGTAATTTTCAAACGCGACAATGCTAAAAATTAAAGGCAAAGACCCATCTCTTGTGAAGTGAATCTGGTTCGGGGTAATCGGCTGGCGTTCATGTCATTAGTGCTGTCTGGTGAATGGTGTACTTAACATCTTCTCCACGCAAGGCAAACTAATTGGCTATTAACCTCAGTGCAGCTATTAATTATTGCCAAGCGCATTAAAGAGCCAAGATGAAGCCATGTTTAAGGCGGGATAATGTGTTAAAATGGCCGCTAACCACTCTTTTGAAGATAGTGAAGTACAGAACAAAAGAAATTTGAGAGGGAAGTTAAAGGGCTTATATTACACAAACTTGACTCTTGTGAGCTTTAAGATGTGTTATAATGCTGTTTCCTCTTTAAAAACATACCTGGAGTTGTATTTTGTTTCATTCACACATGTTTGAGTAACTCTTTATTATTAGTCTGTCTCCAAAGCTCAAAATGCTCTTTTCCACCTTGTGATGTCATGAAACGGTAGTTTTCAAGTTAACAGCTCCTTTTACCTTTAGTTCAGTAGAGATTGGCAATTCCAGGGATGAAGTCATCCAAATGATTGTACTGAAGGTGTATGAAGTTTAAAAACATAGTGGAGCACTTCCTGTATTACCACATGACATCACAATGTGGAACAGAGTGTTTTCAGTCTGAGAGAAGAACTCAGCCTAAATATTGGGGGTTTGTGTGTTAAACATGTGTGAATGATACAAAACACAACTCCAAATATGTTTGTGATGAGGAAACAACATTATAACAAAGATCAGAAAATACTGTAATATGGCACATTTAAAGAGGCCATTTTTGTTAGGAAAGACAATCCATCTTTGAACAGGAATAGGGGCCTAAGACATAATTTATCTCCTATTTATAACTCCATCCTCAGACCTAAATCTAAACAAGAAAAACAATAGTGCTAGCCGGTATGCTAATAGCCAGTATGCTAATAGATGTGAGAGCACCCATTAGGGGCCTGAATGGTTATGGTAAGTATGACTCAGGTACAGTTCATACTAGACCTAGTCAACAGATACTGTAAACAAATAGGTGTGTTAGTTCCCGTGTAGTTAGCTCCTCCCTTCAGACAGATATAAGGCAGTGTCCACCAGTAATCTGACCAGAATTAAAGAACTGAACATCATGTACTTAATTTTATAGTTGTAAGTTTAAATTTGTTGTGACTTAAAAACCCCAGACTTTTCTGGTGGAGGATCTGCCACCTAAAAAGTTCAGCAGTACGGCATTTAACAACCAAAGAGTCAATCTGGAGCGAGGCTGTTGATGGTAACGGCCCTTCCCATCTGCACTGCTGGTTTAGCAGGGAGTGGGCGTTTAGCAATGCTGTCAATCAAACATGTTGCTAACGCTAGCAGGTGTGACCTTGGAGAAAGAAGGCGCCTAATTTGTCTCTTCTTAATGTTCAAAATAGCAAAATAAAAACACGAGGATCATCTAGAGCGAGTTAATACGAACGATTTAAGACCAAAATGACAAGGCTCACTGCAGCAGTTGCAGAGAGAGGGGCCACAGTTTTTCAAAAGAAAGTGAATTGGAGCCAGAGTCGATGGAGCCGGAAGTGCGCCCATGAGCACTTTGTATTTGGAATGCCGCTAGCGCGTTAGCCATTTCCCTTTATATATGCAATCTATGGTCATAGAGCAGCAAATTAGTTTTAAATATACATGGCTCAAATGAATTCTCTAATTGAACTGAATAATAAAAATAAGATATATATTTTTTGCATAGTAACTGCTCAATTACCTTTTTTCAAAGATTATAAAAAAAAATAATTTTGACACAGTTAATATTTTAGCAAAGGTCTTTTATATTTATTAAGTGTCAAAATATTGAAACAATATTGTCAGCTGCTCCTGATTTATTCATACTTCACTAGTTTCATAGTTCAACCTGTCTCACATTATGAACAGCTCCCCAAACATCAATCCACATTTCTGAAAACTCCATCATGGGAACAGAAATACAAACCTTGAAAGTTGTCAAAAGCAAAGTCCTGGTCTCTGTACCCAGGGACCGGACCTGAGACTTGACCCGAGATCGTCCCAAACAAAGAGGGCAGCCCACACAAGGTCTCCTGTAGGGTCGGCTCTGACGTCTGAGCTCATGGCTGCAGGTGGCGCTTTGTGTGTGTGTGTGTGTGTGT
>JACM01003722.1:0-15378 GCA_000787095.1 Periophthalmodon schlosseri | reverse complement strand
TTTTTTTATTTTTTTATTTATTTAATGAGGCAAATCATTTCTATTTAATTTGATACAGTTAAACCTGTAAGATCTGACCTGAGGTGTTTTGTTTACTACAGTCTGTGGTCAGATCTGGGGTCAGTACCTCCTGATGTGGCAGGGGGCGTCTGTGAAGACACTGGTCAACTCAAGGCTCTCACTGTGGGGGACTGCAGCCCAATATAATCACATGAACTCTTCTGACAGAGAAGGTCAGACCTCTCCTCCACACAGTGGAGCAGCTCCACCATGAGCTGGAGAACATGGAGCTGCAGGTTGTTTAGAAGAATCAGAGCTGTGGAGATGCTGCAGACTGGTTCCCTCTGTGTCCCTCCTGACCGGGGACTCTCACGTTGGACTGTTCTGTGTGTTCTCATGGTCTAAATCACATGGGGAACATTTTTGGGATAATTTTAAAAAAGGCGACATGGGTTTCATAGATGCCCTTTGGGAAGCCATCTTGGAGTAATGCCCCCCTCCCTGGGTCACTCTTACATCAACAAACTCAACGCCTGTTTTAATGATCAGCCTTTGTGTCCATGGCATTACAGAAAATATCACTTGTATCCTTAGAATGGCAGTGCATGTAACTGCACGCCACTGGTTTATTGTAGTTTTCCCAAATAAAGCATGTATAAAATATATTTTAAAATATATTATAAAAAAAATAAAATAAACTCTAAAATATATTCTAGATCTAAATAGAAGCAATATAAAGTGAACCAGTTTGAACTTCATGTGATGCCATACCACACCACACTTAGTTAACAAAATATTTTACAAACAAGATGATATCGGCCTCTCCATGATATTAATATGATATGTTCTCTGATCTGTAAACAGCTGGTTATCTTGCTTTTCCACGATAAGAGAAAGTGCTGAGGATTTACGCTCGGTGAGCACATTTGGGCTGAATCTTTCACACGTCACAAATTGCAGATGGGAAGCAGTGATCTTGAACAGCCGATCACATTTCCGTGACCATCTGACACCTTCCATTTAGGAAAATAATACTTTCTATCTTAGCATACCCCTCTGCAGCAGCCGGGAGAGGAATTATGCGGCTACACTTTTGCTGTTCTCAAGTTTGGAGCTTTTGCATCGTATTGTTTCATTGCGCTGATTAGATTCAAAGCTCACATTTTAATCAGACCATAAAAATGCAATGATTTAAAACAGAAAGTGCTGCGTGCGCGAAACAGAAAAGCATATCTGATTCTACCTCCATGTTTCTGTTGTTGTGGTCGTATTTGTTTAGCCATTAAAGGACCAATATCACACAAAACGGACTTTTGTAGCTTTAAGTCATGATCTAATGCTGCTACCTCCTCAAAAACAGACCTGGAGCTGTGTTTTGTTTCATTCACACATGTTTGAGTAACACTTTATTATTAGTCTGTCTACATCTGCAAAGCTCCAAATGCTCTGCTCCACCTTGTGATGTCATGAAGTGATAGTTTTCAAGTTAACAGCTCCTTTTACCTTTAGTTCAGTAGAGATTAGCAATTCCAGGTCTGAAATCATCCAAATGAGGATGAGTGAAGGTGTGCGGAGTTTAAAAACACAGCGGAGCACTTCCTGTATCACCACATGACATCACAAGGTGGAACAGAGCGTTGAACTGAAGAAGTGAGAGTGAAGAACTCAGCCTAAATGTGCAGGGTTTGCGTGTTAAACGTGTGCGAATGAAACAAAACACAACTCCAGGTCTGTTTGCGACGAGGAAACGACATTAGAACGGATCAGAAAACAGCGTAACGTCGCTCTTTAAAACGACAAAAAACACGCTTCTTTACGTTAACAATGTAAAAAATACTTGTGTGCAGAAAAGGCGCAGAACGTGTGTAATATGACAGATAACGATGAGCTGGGTTAACTGGTAGCGAGGGTTGTAAATCAGTGTGGTGTGATTCTTCGTCTCTGAGGGTTTAATTAGTCTAGAAATTCTTCTCTTATCTGATGACCCCCCTCCCTCTGCTCACTGCAACAACTTACCACCATAAACGCCCTGCAATCTGAAGACCAGCGCCTCGGGAGACCAAGCTGCTACGAAGAGCTGAAGGAGTTAGAAATGGTCATTTTATTGTGTTAGTATAGTACGCTGGAGACTCTGGGTAATGTAGTGCTGGTAAAGATAACACTATGGGACTCCTATGTAAATTACAGAGAGACGCCGTTCAGGGCTGGTGTTTCGAAAGCTCGTCGGCGTGTTGTGCGTTTTATTTTTGACTTAAACTATTCAACATATCGAGTGCTCTGGTTGCAAAAGAAAGAATAAAACCTGAAGTAGTCCATTAGCAGTAGCATTAGCGGTTATGTTATGTCTTTAGAAGTGGGGAAATATCGCGAAAATGGACACTATCACAATTTTTGCTCTGGAAATAGGCGGAATTAGAATGTTGAGAAAATAAAACCCAAACTCAAAACCTTCCAAACGACGGTATAATGTGATGCACTTGTTCATTTTATCGGCCAGTCGCGTTGACTGTTTGACACTTGAACCTCAACCAAAACATATTTACAGCCACGTTTTAGCGCGTTACTGTCGCGTTGTTAAAATATCGTCTGAATATTGTCGAGATAAGGCAAAAACAGAGATTCATTTGTGTCCCAGCCCCGTTTTAGTGGTGTTAGTCACAGCTGTCGAATTCTGTTTGATCGTAAAGTGTTGCATTGTTTTGATGCAGTGTTAAAATATCGTCTGAATATTATGATCGAGATAAAGCCAAAATAGAGCTTCGTTTTCGTACGTCGCCCGATCACCTGTTTCTGTTTAATTGTACTGTAAAGTGTTGTGTCGTCTTGATGAACTCACTCGCAGATACTTCACTCAGTATCTTTAGTTGTGTATTTTAAAGTAATATTACCCTCCCTCCTCGTACCTCCCCCACCTCTGCCTGTGTATTTGTATATGTAGATGTTGTCATACACTTTATCAAACAAACTTGTGTTATTAATACTATCTATGCAGGGCCTGTTACTGCTTTACGGTAGCACGGTGTTGCTCTATTTCATAGTACATGAACAAACCCATTTATCCCTATCTGTCATTTCATAACTGGCGAGGTATCTGTCACTCGTGGTCCCCTGGGAGTCCTGTATGTTTGCTTTTTTAGCCTAATTGAGCTCTTTATTTAATTGACAGGTTCTGTTCTAATAAGTAATTCTCTCCATTTTTGATTGGAAATTCAGGGGTGTTTTACATAGTGATGTTTGTCCATGTCTCGGTAACTTGGGTAAACATTAACTTTGTCCAGACTGAGTGAAGGGGCGTGTCGGTCACTTTGGAAGAGGCTGGACTGTCTTAAATATAATAGAGTATATTCGCTAAAATGCGTCTGGGCTCTGGACATCCTCAGAACAATGATAGTTTGAGCGGTTTTAGTGCAGTACAGATGTGTTATGGCGCTGCTCCGCACTGAAGTCGTGTTATTACAGTAGTATGTGCGATGTTACTATGTACACGATGCCCCTGTCCTTTATAATGTACGTAATGTTTAATACAGAGGGATTATGAATAAACTCTTTATTTTACGTTTTACTTCGACTGTTACTCCTTGCTCCTATAGCTGCCTTACTATAGTCCCACACATGCGGTAACTTTAACATCTTCTATTACAGATATCAGTATCAGATTAATGGCCGTCTCCAATACTCCTGAGTAAAAAGTGTTCATGAGAAACACACGCACCAATGAGATCCAAGATGGCTCTTAGTTTGAGCAGTGCTTTGGCTGTAAACACGGAGCTTTAGGACGTCTGCTGAGGCGAGGTGGGCCACATTCACAGGGTTCAGTGTGGACTTGTGTGCACTGGTGGCTGTTCTGTATCAGGTTTCAGTCCTTTGTGTCTATGGCCTGGAGCTATGCCCCAAAGAGTGGCCAGGGGGGATGATTAGGAAACTAATATGAAAATGTGGGACTTGTGTTTTCAAACTTTGGAGTAGGGTGTTTTTTCTTAACATTAACATTGTTCACGTGTGCACTTCAGGACACTGTGAATGTGTGTGTGTGCGCGTGTGCGTGTGTGTGCGTGTGTGTGTGCGTGTGTTGTGCTGTTATAAAGATGCAAAGCTGTACTTTGTGTCGTGCACCTTCTTTTGAAGGACTAGTATGAGCAGACTGAGATGAGGGGTTATTTTGGCGATGGAGATTAAGGCAGGGGCTTTTTGTCATTTGTGCGAGACAAGCCATTCATCCATCCAGTTCACAGCCAAAAAAAGGCTGGTCCCAGAAATTAGCAGTTTCAGCTCAGCAGCAAAGTCGTCGGGCTGTGAAGGCAGAGAGAAATTGACTAATTAGCAATGCGCACTAAAACTTGACGGTTCTCTCTATAACGGCGAGGGAAAGACTCGCTTTTTCTCCCCCTTTCTCTTTTCTTTCTTCCATAGATGTTTGAAATCGCAGTCATTTACGCTCGACAGTTTTTACAATAGCCTTGAGCCATAATTTTGCGAGTCTCTCCAGCATCCATACCCCTGCATGGTCTCTCTCCACCGGCCATGCACGACCGTTTCTCTCCCCAACCGTGGATTTCCTATTACTCTCGTTACGACTCACTGAGCCCCAGGCCCAAGGATAATGATGTGTTGTTTCTTGGTAGCATAATTTGTCACACGTATATTTCTTCTTCTTCTCTTGCAGAAAGCACAGCTCCCTCTCACACTCACACACTTCTTGTTAATTCAGAAGAACAAATGATCAACGTGGAGAAATAACGCGAAATAGTGACTTTAAGAGTTGGAATCAGTTGTTATTTGGAGTCACCGGTGACCGTAGACTTTTTGAAAGAAGAACACGCGGATTTTAAGTAACATTGCTGGAATCTTACTTTCTTCTTTGTCGGGAGCTGAAGTCAGGTAAGTTTGGCTTCTTCTGTGTGAGCTGTTCTCATCATTTAGTGGTGACAGGCGCTTTTACTGGATCTGGCGACTAACGTTTTACGCACGCTCGGGTTAAGTTCATACAGATTACGCACGTCAAAATACCGCTTCGTTGTTAAGAACAGACATGTTTTTTGCGCGCAACTTTTTGGTAAGCTGCATTACAACGAGCATTTTACCCAGTCGCGTTCGCGTAACTCAGGTATTGTCGAAAAGGCAAACGTACCCGTAGCTTTTTGCTGCTGCTGCTGCTGCTGCTGACGGCAAGGAGACAAACTCATTGCTTTTGTAAGACTCCGTGAATGCCCGAGATGTGCCATGTCTTCGTTCTGGGGGAGTGCAGCAAAGTGTCAGGGGTAGGTGTAGGAGGGATGCAGCATCTCAACCCATCGGCGTAGCGGCTGTGTCTCCTCTCCGTAGCCGACAACTTGAGTGCGTTGTTGGGGGATAGCTCTGCAGCATCTCCCTGTCTTCGTTTGATTTGACAGCGTCCCTCGGAGCTCAGCGTGCGTTATAGCCTCTCCGAATAAGAATGAATAAGTGCGGCACACTATGGAAACTACTGCGTTTTTGTTTGTTGCTGTACGACCAGAAGTTTAAAGTGACTGAAGCTTTTCTGGACACACATTCACGCCGTCTGCTGTTGGCTGGTTCTTATTTTGAAACGGACAAAGGAGTGATTTGTTGTCTAACTTTTGTAAGAAATGTTTTAGTAGTTGACTGAGAGCACCCAGAGGGGGCTTGTAAAATAAGGCACCTAAAGTGAATAGTTGCTTGGTTGTTTGTTTAGGTGGCGTTCACATAAAGTCATGTCCAGATCGGGTGATAGAACATCCACCTTTGACCCAGCTCACAGTGACACGCTGCTGCACGGGCTCAACCTTTTGTGGAGAAAACAGCTTTTCTGTGATGTGACTCTCACCGCCCAGGGACAGCAGTTCCACTGCCACAAAGCGGTGCTGGCGTCCTGCTCCCAGTACTTCAGGTCCCTCTTCTCCTCTCACAATGTAATCAACAATGAGGGCAGTAAAGGAGACCAGGCCAGCAGCGGGACCCCCTCGTCCTCCCCAGATGACAAGCTTGTGACCCCCACTGCCAGGCCCATTAATAACCTGGTACTACAGGGCTGCTCCTCTATTGGACTACGGCTCGTGCTGGAGTACCTCTACACTGCCAACGTGACCCTTTCCCTGGACACAGTGGAAGAGGTGCTGTCAGTGAGCAAGATCCTAAACATCCCACAAATCACCAAGCTCTGTGTGCAGTTCCTCAACGACCAGATCTCTGTGCAGAATTACAAGCAAATCTGCAAGATCGCCGCCCTCCACGGACTGGACGAGACAAAGAAGCTGGCCAACAAGTACCTGGTGGAGGACGTGCTTCTGCTGAACTTTGAGGAGATGTGCGCCATGCTGGACGCTCTGCCGCCCCCGGTGGAGTCAGAGCTGGCGCTGTTCCAGATGTCAGTGCTGTGGCTGGAGCATGACCGTGAGACTCGCATGCACTACGCCCCAGACCTCATGAAGAGGCTGCGCTTCGCCCTCATCCCTGCCCCAGAGCTGGTGGAGAGGGTGCAGTCCGTTGATTTCATGAGGAGTGACCCGGTGTGCCAGAAACTGCTCCTGGATGCCATGAACTACCATTTGATGCCCTTCAGACAGCACTGCAGGCAGACCGTGGCCAGCAGGTGAGACTCACTAATATATGGCATTACATACAGTCTGTGAAAAAGTCAGCTGAACGCCTCCCACCTCGGCCTGTCACGATAACATATTTTGAAGTAAATATAGACGATAAACGATAATATTGAAACTCATTTTCTGACACAAAAACCCAAGAGCAGATTTAAACCACAAAACTATTCTAAATCTTACAATATTGTTAAAAATCATGAGCTGCAATAAATAAACAGCAGAATGAAACAGTTTAGTCGTTAGTTTGCACCTGTAACGAGTCATAGACGTTATTAGTTCAACCTTTTTACAGCTTAAATCTGATCATATGGTCAAAAAATAACCAAAAAATGTCCGGTTGTGCAAAGAAAAAGTAACACGATAAATATTCACCCCAAAAATATAGCTCCAACTGTGATATTTTGAACAGTAAGTCGATGCAGTGATTATCGAGACAGGCCCAACTCCCACCAGTTAAACCTGAACAAACAGCTGACTCAAGTCTTGTACTGTCACTTAACTCATCCAAATCATTATGGACACGCAGAGCTCGAGCCAACGCCACTTCATCAAACACTGAGGCTCTGTAGAAGCCCACTCCCCAAAATACATTCGTCCTTTTTTCTCTCTCGTGTAATTGTTTCGTAATCAGTGGAGACATGATGTGGCTAACCAGATAAAGGCTGCAGCTGATTCATGGCATCTCTCATGAATACAATTTGAAACGCTGTGATTATGGTGGTACCAAAATGACATGGTAATTAAATCAAAGATCTCGTAATCGCTCGTGAATAAGCTGCTAATTTGACACAAAATGAAATTAAATATATAGCTACGGATTTGGGTCTTTTCACTAAATATTTTTTTACTGCATTAATAAAAAGTGCTGTGTTTGTGTCATGCAGCCAATATTATGAAGGAAAAATATGAGGCTCTGGTCTGAAATAGGCCTAACTTTGCTCCACAGACACAAGCTGATTGATTGACATAGCTGTTGTCACGTTTTGTTTACCTGACAGCTGTGTGTGTGTGTGTGTGTGTGTGTGTGTGTCTAATAACATTATGGATCACAACTGAAATCGATCTGATCCCAACGTCTAAATTTGGAGGATCAGTTATTCGCACGAGCCTTAACAATAATATTTCTATTTCCGCGTACGAGTCTAAATGAGCAAGGAATAAAGAATCCTCATAATTAGTTCACATGCCACTGTTTCTCTCCTCTCAATTAATCACCATTATCTATGTCCGGGGGCTCATTTGCATATGAATAACCCCAAACACTTCGGAGTGGGCCCGTACCAGAGCGAATGTACTGAGACAATAGCTGTTTATCCAAGCATTAAAAAGATACGATTTGGAAAAAGGTGACTTGAATATAAACCGAGTTAGTCTTAATACTTGAGCATATATTGTGATAAATTAAAAGATTTGCAATAGAATCCATTAGAGGCTAGCTAATAGTGGCTAATGTCTACTAAAGTGTGGGGTGATGTTTCGCGTAGGACGACAGGGGGAGACTTCGGCACCGGCACGCGACTGTCACATGAATCACGGCAGCCAATGAAATGGAGACGTCGTATAGACAGGTTTATGTTCTCAATCGTGATCTCTGCCTCCGACACGGCAACCCACCGGGGGGACCTCACTTTGAAATAACTGAGGGGGCGTCTTCAGGGAGCCGTAAGCGTTCAGAAACACATCCGAGTGCACTTAAGATGAGCTAATTGTAAGAAATGCTGGCACAAGGTGTGTCCAAACTGCAACAGTGAAGGGACTGTAACACATTTCGAAGCAGAGATACTTTATGCCACTGACATGATTCAAATAAAACAAGATAATCCCAGTAAAACATTTTTAAATAGACAGAATCGTTAAAAGACATGAGCTGCAGCAAATAAACAGCCGAATGAAGAATAATTAGCCCATAGAAGTGACTTATTCAACTCTCTACAGCTCAAATCTTATCGTATTACAACAAAAATAACAAAAATCTCCCCCACGATGAATATTGAGCCTCAACATATATTGTTCCAGCTTTTATATACTGAGCGATAAGTCGATGTAGTGATTATTGTGAAAGGCCTAGGAGGGACTTTCGGCTCTTTTATTGGATCCGATTCATTTGGATCGGTTCATTTCGAAGAGTCGTTCAAAGGACTGGCTCTTTTACTGTTTATTTATATGACAGAAGCCAATGTGAGAACTCATTTTATCCACAAACTAATCACAGAGAGAAAGGACCAAGGCTCAGATGTGTTTAAAATGGTTCAGACTGAGAGTGGGAGTGTTTACCTTTTCACTGTTATGTTTTTATTATGTTTTTCTCTGCACAGAGCTCTCACTTGCGTCGCCTCCTCTGCTTCTGTGTTGATTCAGCGTTAATCAGGATAAAAATGCACAAAAATTAAGGAGCTGTTCAAAAGAGCCGACTACAAGGAACTGTGCTCCTCATCGTTTCTGTATTTTCCCAATATTTCACAACATTATGAAGTGTGCTAATCAGTACTACAGTAATTAACGACATTATATAGAAGATTGTATCGTGACGGGCCCAGCTCTGTGAAACAAACCCCTCTGGCAGCTATAACGTTTATTTTTATGCTGGAGAGAGTGGGCTGCTTTTTCTCTTGTTTAGTCCTGTTTTCTAACTCTGGTCCACCAACCCACACTTTGTGACTTTGCAGAATCCGTTCCAATAAGAGGATGCTGTTGCTGGTGGGTGGGTTGCCTCCTGGACCCGATCGTCTCCCTAGTAATTTGGTCCAGTACTATGACGACGAGAAGAAGACATGGAAGATCCTCACAAGTGAGTGTGAGCCTTTGTGTTTAGCGCCCGGGGCGTCTGGTTTTACTGGCTTTATGATGAGAAATGGCTTTTCCTATGGATGACTTTAACAGGTTAATTTCCAGGCAAAATGGAGGAAGGAGTTCCCTAAATCCTTCAGGTAATAATGTGTCACTATCACTTTTAATATAAGTTTTTAATCAGAGCGTGACTTCGCAGCACTGTGGAGCGTCATGCCCGGGTTCCCTTGTTTTTGCTGAAATATGCTCACAAGATCCATGATGAGATTTACCTCAATGTAATGATCTATTGTGCCGGAGCTACAACAACAGAAAGAACCACTCCTTTTCTCAGCAGGTTCTAACGATACCTTAATTATTCAGTGTCTGTCGATACTAGAGATGGGACAGTACAGGGCCGACAATAATCGTGATAATCGCCAACAAAGATAATCATCATTGCATCACCAGAATGTGCAGAAAAAAAACGACTTATCCACAGGGGAGTCGACGGGCGGGGACAAAGGGGCTGTTGTCCCCGGAAAAACGACTTATCCACAGGGGAGTCGACAGGGGAGGACAAAGGGGCCTGTCGTCCGGGGCCCCAGGGTCTTAGGGGCCCAGAATTGGACCGTCTTTCTATTAATTTGTCTTAGAGGGGGGCCCACGTGAGGCTTATTGCCCCGGGCCCCCAAATTTCAGTCGACGGCCCTGCACATCCAGAATATTCTCTGCTAAATCGTAGTTGTTTTCACTGATAACAGTACAATAATATAACGGCTGTTTAAACATGGAACTTAATCATAATATTAAAGTCAGATTTATTCATATCCAGAACATTTTTAAACAGTCAGCAACTTTAATAATTATCGTGATATAATCGTTAATCGCATTTATTGCAAAATCTTCATATCGTCCTGTGTCTAGTCGATACCTTCATCTTTACAAAACCATTTTAATTAGATTTATTCTACGCTCGTGACATTTTAAAACTGCTTTTCGTGTTTGAAATCACATAAAATGACCCTAAAGTTTGAATGTCTACAAAGGGACAGAGATAGATCGATATATCGGCCTGTTATGATAATCACTATATCGACTCATCGTTCAATATATGAAAGATAGAACTATATTTTTGCGGGGTCAATATTTTTCTTTGCAGTACTGGGATATTTTTGGTAATTTTTTAGCAATTTGATCAGATCTGAGCTGTAAAAGGTTGAATAAATAACTCATTATAGAAATAAAGTAATTACTTAAGTTTTTAGCTTTAGTTATTTCAGCTCATGTTTTTTAACAATATTGTACATTTAAAATATTTTTTGGCGGATAATTCTGCTTTATGGTTTGGGTTCAGTATTATCGTTTATTGATATATGTTTCTAACAGACCTACATAAAGCTTTATTTAACTCTTTAGTGCGATAACGGCACTGACAAAATGAGATCACACAGATGCATTATGGGTTAGCAGTAAAAACAGGGTTGCAGATGTTTAAAGATCATTTCTATTGAGATTATTTTTCCTTATTATAGTTCAACTTCAATTCCATTCAGTTTATTTTTATAAAGCCCAAAATCACAACAACAGTCGCCTCTTTGGGCCGAACATGAGAATTGATTTAACCAACAGAAAGTTATAAGATCAATAGTGAAACAGACGAAACAAGCAAATGGATAACTGTCCCAGAGCGCCCCCTGTCCTTAGACCCTCCTTCTCGGCAAGGAAAAAGAAAAAAAAAAACAGTGGGAAAAAGAGAAAGTGCTCTGCATAGTTAAATTTCGCAGAGCAGTAAAACGTGTATTTATGTTATGTATTAATTTTAATTTCAATTTATGGGAAAAAATACAAAATCAGCCCTAAAATATCAGTAGATCTTATCAGCCATCGGTTCCTCTGAATTCTAAACAATCGGTATCGGTATCGGCCGTGAAAAACCCCACGTGGCTCGATCTGGACAAAGGGACTGACCGAACAAACAGCATCTATACTGTTTAGCGGCGCTTCTCTGAGGAAAGCAGGTCCTTTCTCTTTGTCATCCCTGACCTTTGAAGGCCCAGCACCAAACAGCTGTAGTGTCGCAAAGGTCAAACGAGAACTAATAGAAAACCACATTTGTTCTGTGCATCCTCATCTCTGGACTTATTGAGTTCTTGTCCCTTGTTTTGGTTTGAGTCATAGCCCGGCACTGTTTCTTCATTTGTATATATTACTCTGCCAGACTGGCCCATTACCCTTAATCTTTTATATAAGTTTGTAGTAAATTTGGTGAGATTTGTGTTCTTAAGTACTAAAGTAACAGCGCTGGAGAGAGTTTCGCAATTCATAACATTTGTTGGCAGTAAAGTGGCATTTGAGCTGGTGTTTGGACAGATTTATCAGGAGGCATTCTGCTAAAGGAGGCGTGCGTTCACAACAGCCTGAAGCTCGCTGGTGTCTCTATTGTTATTTTCTCATTACACTCACACTCATGGGTATAAACTGCAACAAGCAAAAGGTCAATAGGGATTTCCATCAGTCAAAACTAAAAAGTTAACACTCAAATGGTCCGTGTCCAAATGGAAGGACAAAACTGCAAAATCATCCCCTGAACACATCAGCGCCCATCTGATGTAGCCTCCACACAATGGATGTGGAATAGAAGATTATTAACATTCAATCATAACTTTTCAATGAGGCGAAACCTGAGAGGGACAGGCTTTGATTAAGGCATTCATCAACACAATTTGGGCAGAATCTGATCCCTCTCTTCTGAATCCTCTGCCCGGCGATTCCAGTGCAAAGTTTGCCATCTAGTGTACCCAGCGTAGCGTGGCAAAGAGCAGACAAAGCCTCGGACTCTCCCCCCGTCCGCGCTTACTTAAACCGGCCTCGTGTTAAAATGGCAGGTCGGCGTACGGTATTCGGCCCGAACAAAGGAATGGGCTCGGCAGGATGCGGCTGTAATGTGTTGAAGCACGTCAGAGCTCGGCAGCAGTGGTGCATCAGCCCAAGAGCCAGTCAAGCTTCACAACTGCGTCTCTATGCAGAGGTTTGTGCCTCCCTCTAGTGAGCCCTGCAGCTCACTGTAGTCCAGGGCCTGATGGCTTCCATCTCATAAAGACGAGCTTCTAATGCCCTCGTATGGCTGCTGCCTGAGGGTGAACCTGCAGGGCAGAAACGCCGAGTACTTCTAAGACATTTATACAGATGAATGGAAATGAATGGTATTTATTTTCATGATCCAGAACAATGTTTACTCGGCCTGTCGCTATAATGTTCAGTATATGAAGCTGGAACAGTATTTTTTGGGGTCAGTATTTATCGTGTGAACATTTTCTTTGCACTTCTTGAGAATTTTTTGGTTATTTTTTGCCTCTTTGATCAGATTTAAGCCGTAAATGTTGAATTAATAACTTGTCTGACTCATTACAGACGCAAACTAACGACTAAAGCGTTTCATTCTGCTGTTTATTTACTGCAGCTCGTGATTTTTAACAATATTATAGATTTAGAATAGTTTTGTGGTTTAAATCTGCTCTTGGGTTTTTCTGTCAGTGGCGTAAATTAGTTCCAATATTATCGTTTATCGTTTACTTCAGCGCTTCAAAGTATGTTACCGTGACAGGCCTAGCGTTTACATAATCAATAGATTTTTTGAATTCATGACTAAACTTTGTATTCATTTTGAACACTTTAAGTACAATAATAACCACGAGGTCTTCTGCCATTATCAATACAATCTTCAAACCTGTCAGAACCATTATATGCGTTTTATTCCAGCTTAATTAGCTGTGTATTCAGTGAACTACGATGGACTGAAAAACGCATTAATTAATCAAAGTGTTAATGTTAATTGTGATAATAATGTGAGGTCTTATCGCCCAGCCACACCGTAAAGCAGTAGGCGCAAGATTATTTGTAGACATCATGGAAACGGGCACTCATCCATGTCTTATATACTGCAGACTGAGTGATAATGTGAATAGGAACAGTGGTCTTATGGCACTCGTCTTTGAGGTGCAGCGGAGTCGGGCCTAATCCCTTCTCCGTAGATAAAGACGTGTTTTGAGTATGTTGCGCTCGTATCTATCGCGGACCTCCTCCCCGGGCGGAGCGGCACATGTCACCGTGCCCGAGTGAGATTGCGGGGAGAGGCCAATTGGAAAGAAATGAGATTCAAGGCTGTCTAATTTTGCAGCAACTGTGATCCATCAGGCAGTGGGGAGGTGACAGTGGAAATGACTGATGGAGACAGACAGGTGGGGTTTACCATTTCACTGATTTGTGCTCAAAAAGAACCCGGCCCGAGATTTATTGAGTGAACACGATCATGTTCATTATGACTGACACCTAAGACTATTTCTCTACATCTCAATGGGGTCACTTCCACGAAAAGGATGGAGGATGGAGAGCGGGAAACAAACTCGAGGGACAGATGATGCACAGGTGGGCGTTACTCCGAGGGTCAAGAGAAAGGCTTTAAATGTACTGCATATCAATAGTAATGATATTTAATTAGTATTAGTAGGTCTCTCTGTGAGTTCGGTGACCACGCCTCGTTTTATTCTCACAAATACTTGGATAATGAACGTACAAACCTGGATACAGTCAAAATATTCATACATGATCTTGACTTACTGTCCATCTGTGAGCTCAGGAATAGTGACGTCTTTGCAGAGGCCTATTTGAAGAAGTTTATTTTTGCAGTAGTTTGATTTGGGAACAGTGGCTGCGGTTACACACGCACTCACAATCTGATTTATTGTCAGATTTTTTGACTTTTAAGATTATTAAATGAATATGGAAACAGCAAAACAGCAGATTTCTTTCTGATCATGGTTTCTTTCATTACTCACATCCAGAGGTGGAAGAAGTACTCAACTGTGCTACTTAAGTAAAAGTACAGATCCTGGAGTGAAAAAATACTTAAGTGAAAGTAAAAGTATCACATGAAAAAATCTACGTAAGTAAATCTGTTAAAGTACTGGTTTCAAAATGTACTTAAAGAGTAAAAAGTAAAAGTATTTCTTGCAGATTTTGAGGTTTAATAATGTATTGATTTTGAGATTTGTGCTGAATTTTGTTCAACAGAAACAACTGAGTCAATAGTTTTTTCTAGCTGCTTTTATTTGTATATTTTTGTTTGCTCAAAATAAAGCCTCAGTCTTTTCAGCAGGTCTCAAACAATAATAAAAAATACTTTTACTTTTCAGTCCTGTTTAAAAATGTAGTGGAGTAGAAAGTACAGATGCTCTCAAACGTAGTGAAGTAAAAGTAAAAAGTACACACTTTAAAATGTACCTAAGTAAAGTACAGATACCTAAAATTTGTGATTAAGTATAGTACTTTACTATTTTTACTTTGTTACGTTCCACCACTGCTCACATCCAATTCTGCAGTTTACATGTAATTTTAATCATATTAAAGGTCCAGAAATCAGATAATATCAGATTTCGGTGCATGTGAACAAGGCCAGTGATGTGTCCAGTGAGTGGTCTCAACCTAATGCCTTTTGGTTATTAAAATCAGGATGGATATTTGAACAGTATGTTTAACTGTTTAGGTTGAATGTGGTTTTGTATTGTATATAGTATATTGTTTATAGTCGATGTTTTTGTAAATATAAACTCATGGTCATATATTTTGTGTTTCTCCACAGTAATGCCTTACAACAGTGCTCATCACTGTGTGGTGGAGGTGGAGAACTTCCTGCTGCTGCTCGGAGGAGAAGACCAGTGGAACCCCAACGGTACAGAACACACAAGGCCACACGTGTGCCACACGTGTACCACACGTGTACCACACATGTACCACACATGTACCACACATGTACCACATATGTACTACACATGTACCACATATGTACCACATATGTACCACACATGTACCAGATATGTACCACACATGTACCACATATATACATGTACCACACATGTACCACATAAGTACCACACATGTACTAGATATGTACCACACATGTACCACACATGTACCGCACATGTACCAGATATGTACCACATATGTACATGTACCA
>KN478035.1:21226-52648 GCA_000787095.1 Periophthalmodon schlosseri | reverse complement strand
ATTCAAACAGGACCTTACAATAAAAACAAATCGTAGTTCGAATTGCAATCGCAATACTATTGCAACTGCAATTAGGCCTTTTCTGCTCAGGGATTAAAAGGGATTGGATTGAATTAAAAACTGCCATAATCACTAACAAAAATAACTGTGATGTTTGTTTGTCATGTGGCTGCGCTCCAGGTGACATTGAAGGAGTGTGACACACTTGACCTGCGCGCGATGAAAACCCCAGCAGACTACATGGCAGCAGCTCATAGCACAGAGACAACAGACAAGATAGAGGCTTGCATGAAAGTCTGGATCAAGCAGATTGAACTGGTAAACCACTTAAAAAACAGAGGAATGATGTATTAAAATGTATCAAGTCAATATTGCCAGTATCTTTCTGTGTAATTTATCCTAGACTGACTTTAAGCAGTAGTGTAGGAGTCACTTTCCCTGCATCACTGCCATCATTAGCTGTAAAAAAATCAACAACAGATGATTAGCAAAATTCACTCTAAAAAGGCAAATTTAATGTCAATGGATCCCAACAGACTACTAATTTCAGCTGCATTTGTCAGCATTGTTAAATGTAAGTCATACCTGCAGAATGTAGAATTTAAGCAAAGTGTGCATTTATTTATTTATTTACATTTATTTACAGATTTTTCATTTTATAGACTGTAGCACAGTTTAAAAAAAAACAAACCTCTGTGGTTAAATCAATGTACAATTTTTAGGTCCTGACTGAGAGTGACCAGTTAAGAAAGGAAGCAGATGATCTCGGTCCTCGTGCTGAACTGGACTACTGGAAGAGAAGGATGTCACGCTTCAACTATCTTTTGGATCAACTGAAGACACCTGATGTTCGAGCTGCTTTGGGAGTGCTTTTACTAGCAAAGTCTAAACTAATCAAGGTAAATGTTGCTACTAAAAATTAATTAGTATACTAAATGTATTTCAAATTGTATATTCCCTTTTCTAGACATGGCGTGAACTTGACATCAGGATTACTGATGCAGCCAATGAAGCAAAAGACAATGTGAAATACCTGTATAGTCTGGAGAAGTTTTGTGACCCCCTGTACAACAGTGACCCTGTAAGACTTGTACTTTTCAAACTTTCACATACAAATCATATAATCTTGAACACAAACCTAGACTGCCCTCTTCTCTCCTCAGGTTACAATGGTGGATGCAATACCCAGTTTGATCAATGCCATCAGAATGATTCACAACATTTCTCGCTACTACAATACGCCTGAAAAGATTACATCGATTTTTGTGAAGGTGAGTGGATTCATAATACAATATGCTGTTCATTGAGCAAATAATGTTAGATTAACTGTCACAATTCATCTGGAAATTATTGCTCATTGAACCACTGAGGCTCATATTGTTTCACAGTCAGTCAATTAGTTAATTTTCATCAATACTGTATTCACCTAAACCCTTTTCCACCTTGCAAATGTATAAACTGCTTTTTGTGGACTTTTAGGTGACAAATCAGATGATCACGGCGTGCAAGGCATATATCACAAATAATGGGGCTTATACAATATGGGACCAGCCTCAAGAACTAGTGGCAGAGAAAATCCGAGCTTCTATCTCTTTAAACAAGGTAAACTGAAAAAAACATATGTTATAGGCTAAACCTGAAGCTAATGTCTTGACTCCAACTATAGGAATATCAGCAGTTTTACCAGAAGACCAAGCAGAAGTTGCAGCAAACTCCAACAGAGAGGCAGTTTGACTTCAGTGAGATGTACATTTTTGGGAAATTTGATTCGTTCCAAAGACGACTCAACAAAATCTTGGATATGTTCACCACTATTTCAACCTACTCTGTTTTACAAGAGTCTAAGATTGAGGGACTAGAGACAATGGCTACAAAGAATCAGGTTGGTACAGCTTTTTGATACAAACTATTTCAGATGGAATTACCAGATAAAACGGGACAATATTATTAGGTATTTTATTGTCAGAATATACTGCTACGGTCTAATTATGAATGTTCACGTTAATTACATTACTACATCAAAGTGTATAAAACATGATTTATTCTTTTTTATGGAACACAGACTGCAGAAATGCAGGGGAAATGGGAGGTAATGTGTTCTTTTGAAATATCCATTAAATGCATGGTCTTAAAAAACTTCCATCCAGTTCATGGACAAATAACATACAATAACATTTGCATCACTCATGTCATTATTTAGTTGACATCATGCATGTCTTAACACTTCCAGTGCCCAGTGCATTTAATGTGACACATTACTGTGTTTCCTGTTTATTGCTTACTTTTTTCTTAATGGGGTTTTAAAACAAACTAGTTTCTAATCCCCAAAGTAAAAAGTAATTGCATGTCTTGCAAAAAGAGAAAAGAAAAACTCTTGAAAGACCTGATTATTTATTATATTCTGTACATCTTTTTGACAGACTATTGTCCAGAACATGAAGAAAAAACATTACAGTTTTCTGGACCACAGGCGAACTGATTTTGACACAGATTATGAGGATTTCTGTAAAAGTACTTTGGAGCTCCATGTAAGTTAAACGTTCGCAAATTAAAGATAGACCCAAGCAAATGGTAAATGAAAAACTTTGTTACGTAAGCTAACAATGCTCTTCTTTTACACAGAATGACCTTAAGAATTTCATGGATAGCACTTTTGAGAAAATCCAAAGCACAGAAAGAGCATTAAATGTGTTGAAGAAATTTGAGAGGTATATATTTGTAAATTTGTTTGTTGCTGTTACTGTTGCTAACACAATTAGAAGAGAATGTACTACACAGAACAGTTAAATTGTAATGTACTTATTTTACAGACTAGGGATTCCTGACCTTGGCATTGAGGAGAAGTATCAGCGCATTCTGCAAACCTATGGCCGGGACATTGAAATGGTCTCCCGTATTTACATCAAACAGAAACTAGACCCTCCCATAGGAAGAGACCTTCCACCTGTAGCAGGTCGAATCACGTGGGCTCGACAACTTTACAGCAGAATCCAGGGGCCAATGGACCTCTTTCAACAGGTCTGAAAAATAACTTTTTAAAATATTTATCAGACAATAAAACATTGATGATGCTATTTTGTTGCTGTGCAGCATCCAGGTGTTCTGTCTACTGTCGAAGCAAAAAGAATAATCAAAAACTACAACAGGGTAGCTAGAGTCCTGTTGGAGTTTGAGATACTCTATCATCAAAACTGGATGAAAAAGGTAAAATAGTCTACGTCACAAAAAATCTCATGATAAAGGCTTTTGCATAAATCTCAGTTTCCTGTTGCATAATGTCATTTTATTCAAAAAATGTACAAATAAATAATCGTACATTCGCTCTTATCTTCAACACACAGATGGAGGATGCCAGAGTAGGTCTCCAGGTCTCTCTCTTGGTCAGGTCTCAGGCAACTGGGGAATTGTTTGTAAACCTTGACCCTGAAATCCTGACTCAAATAAGGGAGACAAATTGCATGAAAAGAATGAACTTGGAGGTACCACTCTTTGCTACTGTGCTGCTGCAAAAACAGGAAAGCCTCAAAAAGAACTACAATAACTTACAGGTATCTATTTTATATTTTTGTATTGAAATGTTATATTTATTGTTTCTTTAAATAAACTGAATACTGTTGATATTGCAGCTAATGTTGAGTGAGAACACCAGAGTACGAGCAAAGATTCATAGCGTTTTTGAGCAACTCGCCACACCGCATGTTGCTAAGGTAAAATGTTTTTCTGTTCCCACCCAGCTTGTTTTATTTCTGTATTTTTCATCTTAAGTGAAAAACCCTCAATATTTCTTCTTTTATAAAATTACAAATACACAGAAAGCCTTACATTGAATTTTGACAGGTGGATGAGGCTATATTGCCAGGTTTGACTACTCTTAACTGGACATCTCTAACTATCGACAAGTACCTCTCTCGCATTGAAAAGTCTCTAGGTAAGGATCGAACATGATTGACTGAAAATGATTGACAACTTGACTATTTGAGTCTGATAAATTGCTTTTGCACATTTTTGACTTTCTGTATAGCTGAATTTGTGTGTGCTTGTTTAAAGTGCCATTCTGAACTTTCATCATCTCATCTGTCTCTGCCTATCCCCCTCCTGTCTCTCCAGGCGACTTAGAGCTGCTGATGGACCGAGTGAATGACTTGGTGGAGTTTAGGATTGACGCTGTTCTGCAGGAGATGAGTGCATCCACCCTGTGTATGCTGCCAGAGGACGAGCCTGTTACTTGTGAAGAGTTTGTTCAGACAACAAGGGTAAGCAAGCTGTTATACATTTATTTATGTTTGCTTTTTGTTTATAATTACTGACTTAGCTATTACTGGATTCTAAATAAATACTTTAGACTTGATGCATGAAAGCTAGGGCTGGGAAATTAATCTCAATTGAATCAAAATCGCAATTTGAAAGGACGCAATTAGCACACCACAAAGGCTGAAATTTTTGAAGAACCATAACCTCCACAAACAACAAAATGCCCTGTCTTATTATGCATAAAAACTGCTAACCCTGTAGTTTAGAACTGTACAAACATGCCCTGAAATGTGATTTTTGTATTTGTCGGTTGTTTAAACCACAAATCTAATCACAATTGCAATGTTTGCCAGAAAATTGTTTCACCCTATTGCACACTATAATATTTATGTTTAAAGGGCTTTACTGGTGGAGGGTCCACCACCTGCTTGTCTCCATGGAGCTGCTAAAGCTTTGCCTGGAATGTTCCACAGTATGGCATTAGACTTAGCCATCTCCATGGAAACAAGCATGTGGCACCACACACAGAAGGTTTGTTTACAAGTCATTTTTGAGCAGTAAAAACACCTGTAATTGAAATAAATGCAAGTCAGATATGTTTAAATGCCACATTGTGGAATATTCCAGGTAAAGCAATAACATCTCCATAGAGACAAGTGAATGGTGGATTAGAAAAGTTACATATTGCACCTTTAAGATTTACTAATGCATAAATACATATTTTTAGGACCTGTGTATAACACAAGCCCAGATACTGCACACGAAGAGCTCACTGGTGGAGGAGGCCGCTAATGAACTTATCAACATGCTCATGGAGTTTGACCACAATCGACAAGAGGAAGTGGAGAAAACCGAAGAAGAAAGCCCTCTTGAAAATAAGCCTGTAGACCACATAGACAGTGAAGGTAATAACATTATAATTTGCATAACCACTTTTCATGAAGAAGAACTGTGTCCATGCATATGATCTTATACTGTGTTATGTTGGTAAACTATATGTATATGGTTATATAAGAGGATATCTCTCAGGTGAAGATGAACACCGTTCAGAAGGCCATCTCGTCTCCAGAAATACCTTGATGCCACCTCCGAGTGTCGGCCCTTCGTCTCCCCTGATGAGGAAAAAGAAAAAGCGAGACTTGATCGAAATCATGGAAGAGGAGGCTCAAGAACTACTTTCCTATTTTAACCACCGTAATGTGGATGCCTTACTCAGACTGACACGTAATACCTTAGAGATGTTACGCAAACGTATCCACTCTTCGCAAGGGCATTTTATGAGTAAGCACTGATTATTTAAACCAAATAAATAATATTAAAACATATCTTTACTCAGTTGCTAGTTTGAAGGTTTATTTTACTTTGTCCCTGCTGTTTTCTTCTACTGTAGCTGAAAATGATTCATTTAGTTTCATAAAGACCAGAGTTCAGCCTGCAATCTTCAGAGTGAATGTGGCTCTCTCCATCCCCAATATTGTGATGGTGCCAGCTCTAGAGGAGGTCCAACAGACTCTGAACCGATCGGTGGAGTGTGTGGTTAGTGTCAGTAAAGGAGTCAGCCAGTGGAGCAAAGAGAGGATCTCCAAAGTGAGTACAGTAACTTGTTTCACAAAAATCACCAAAAAAGTCTTATTTGTCTTGTCATGTTACAAAATAATTAAATCAAATGTTTGTTTTTATAGAGAAAAATGCATGAACGACGACTAGCAGGTTTAAAGCAAGACACCTCAGAAAGTGAATCAGAAGATGGAGCAGGAACTTACCGTAGTCTGGCAGGTACAGTGTGTGAGGATAAGTTACTATACTATAAGTTATTCAGATCAATATTTTTGTACTAACATACATATGATCTGTGATAGGTTAATCAATCCCATATGTTTTAGAAAAATCCTAATACACATTTTATGAATGATTTGCTGTACTGTAAAATTGATGTTCCGTTTTTCAAATAAAAAATGTTAGATGGAAGCACCTCAGACATATCAGCTCCAGTGGTCCAATCCATCCCAGTACAACCCCGAAACTACTATAAGAGCGTGTCTGAAAACAAGGAAATTGTAAAACTAGTCTCTGTTCTTAGCTCTTCAATCAGTTGTACTAAAAAGGTAAACATACTTTGTATAATTTTATACAGTCAATGATAGTTGTGTTAAGCTTTTCTTTTAACTTTTTTTAATTGAAACTACAATTCAAGGAAGTGAACACTGCTTTGGATCGATTCAGCTGTTACCATCACATCTGGAGGAAAGACAGAGAAGACACCATGCGGAAGTACTTTACCAACTACCTAACTTATATTTTACAAACTTTGGAGTTGTATGGGAATAACAATGTTGTTTCAACCATTGTAGGTTCCTTCAGGGGTCTCCCTTGTTGTCTGAATTTGAGAGTCAAATTCTTTACTACAAAGACCTTCAAACACAAATCCTCTCTGAACCTGAATACATCACTGTTGGAGCGTTAGCATTGTTTACAGGTTAAAATTCAATTTCAAAGTAATTCATATTTTGATACTGGAGTAGCTCTTAAATACATTTTGAAATACCTCTCTGCTTTTTTTCACCTTTAGCTGATCTGAAGACGTCTCTGACAGCTGAAACCAGGAGCTGGATGGTGGACTATGGTTTGAACTGCAACAGGAAGTACCGCTCTGAGATGGAGCAGATCTTTACTTTTGTAGATGAAGCAGGAAAGAAACTGAATCGACAAATCAAAGACCTGGATGACATTCGCATTGCCATGGCAGCGCTCAAGGAGATCCGAGAGCATCAGATATCAATAGACTTTCTGGTTGGGCCGGTAGAGGTGAAGTAAAAATATGTATACATATTTTTCATCTAAGAAATTTGATTTGCAGTGAATTATTAACGGAAAAATAATACAATATTTAAAAAAAATACACATTCCCTTTTTGTCTCAAGTTTTACTTAGTCATTATAAGGAGCAGGCTTGTACCTCCTCTGCTTATTACTATAGAAATCAATGCAATAACATTTCTTTTTCTAACCAGGAGTCATATGCCATGCTTCACAAATTTGAGCTGTCTGTGGCAAAAGAAGAAGTGGACAAAGTAGACACACTACGATACACCTGGGAGAAACTGCTCTCCCGCACCACAGAGGTGCAGAATGAGTTAGTGGCCCTGCAGCCAAACTTCAGAGGAGAACTGCTGAGCAATGTGGAGGCTTTTGTGGAGGACTGTCAATACTTCTACCAAGATTATGAGAAGGTAAAACTAAACATCAACACAAAGAATGAAAAATGAAAGTTGCTTTTATCAATTAGTACCTCTTTGTTTTTCTCTGTTTGACAGGATGGACCAATGGTTGTGGGTCTGGCTCCACAAGATGCAAGTGATAGACTGATTATGTTTCAGGTACCGAGCACTGGTCCTCATCATGTATTATAAATGAGCTGTGTGCTTGTTTTTGCATATTCATTTTACTTCATTTCCAGAATCGATTTGACAACCTCTTCAGGAAATACATTACTTACACTGGAGGAGAGGAGCTTTTTGGACTTTCTGTTACCCAGCATCCTCAGCTGTTGGAAATAAGAAAGCAGCTAACATTACTGCAAAAGTTATATGGACTTTACAACAATGTGATTGAAACTGTCAATGGTTACTACGATATACTCTGGGCTGACATACATATCGAAAGAATCAACAATGAACTCCTGGATTTTCAAACAAGGTTAGAAGTAATCATTCAGAATAAGGTGGACAAGGGTTTGACAGAATATGATTAAATTCTAAGCATAGAGCACATAACATTTAGAGGATATATTTCTAATTTGCTGCACATATATTTGCATTTTACAGAGCAAAACAATCAGAACTTTAATTTTGAAAGCACAAACAGACAATCAAAAACAAATGACAAACATAACTGTCTCTAAAGTGTACATCTAAAATCAGTAACTTCCTCATCGCTGAAAAAAATCTAAACAGAAAGCTCTGAGGTGGTGTGAGTCTCAAGGGAAATCCGTGCTGACGTAAAAGACAAGACAACTTCCTCCACTGGACTTAATGCTGTCTGTCAGTTTTAGAGGTGTTATTCAAGGCTCAATGCACAGTGCTGCAAAAGACCTGTCCTGCATATGTACTGACAGATGCACTATTTTTGCATCTTTTATTTTTGTAAAAAATATAACATATTTTCATTTGTGTGGTCAAAATAGATGTCGCAAGCTGCCACGTGCCTTAAAAGAGTGGCAGGCATTCTTGGATCTCAAGAAAACAATTGATGAATTCAGTGAGTGCTGTCCTTTGCTTGAACTGATGAGCAATAAAGCAATGATGACACGTCACTGGAAGAGAATTACTGAGGTGAGACAGAAATGACTGTTGTGACATAGTAAATGTCTTATTTTTGAAATGTATATATTTAAAACATGCATGACTCTTCGCTTGTATCAGGTGACTGGGCATCCATTTGAAGTGGAGACTGAAACATTCAAGCTACGTAATATTATGGAGGCCCCGTTGCTCAAATATAAGGAAGAAATTGAGGTCATTTATTTGTCTAGTAATTTGAAGTAATATTTATTTGAAATCTAATTATGGAGTTCATTGGATCTACTGTTTACTTATGTAATTATGTAGGATTTAATACAAATATTATATTATATATTATAATAATTCATTACAATAAGTGTGAGTTCTTACATCCTCAGGATATTTGTATCAGTGCAGTAAAGGAGCGGGACATTGAACAGAAGCTGAAGATGGTTATTGCTGAATGGGACAACAAGACATTTACATTTGCAAACTTTAAGACTCGTGGAGAGCTGCTGTTGAGGGGAGACAGCACCTCTGAGATAATAACAAGCATGGAGGACAGCCTGATGATGTTAGGATCTCTTATGAGTAACAGGTACGTGACGTCAATTGATGCAAACTGATTCAATACTGTGATTCATAACTTGGGGTTATTTTAATATAATATAATTTCTCCTACAGGTATAACACCCCATTTAAAACCCAAATTCAGAAATGGGTGCAGAATCTCTCCAACACTACTGACATTATTGAAAACTGGATGACAGTACAAAATCTCTGGATCTACTTGGAAGCTGTGTTTGTAGGTGGAGACATTGCCAAACAAATGCCTAAGGTACCTTAACTGCACATATATGCTATAGCTTTTATGGTGTAGGAACTGGCAAAAATACAATGATTTATTATTTTTTTATTACATTTTTTTTTCAGGAGGCAAAACGTTTTTCTAACATAGACAAATCCTGGGTAAAGATCATGATGCGAGCTCATGAGATGCCCAACGTAGTGCAATCATGTGTAGGTGATGAGACTATGGGACAGCTGCTGCCTCACCTCCTCGAACAGCTCGAAATCTGCCAAAAATCACTTACAGGGTGAATACAACAGGATATGAGAAATCATTTAGACTTATATCAAAATACAAGCGGTTCAAATAATACAAAAGGGCCAAACTAATATTTTACAATGTGCTCTTCCACAGCTATTTGGAGAAGAAGCGTTTGCTCTTTCCTCGTTTCTTCTTTGTGTCTGATCCGGCCCTTTTGGAGATCCTGGGTCAGGCTTCAGACTCTCACACTATCCAGGCTCACCTCCTAAATGTCTTTGACAACATTAAAAGTGTTCGATTTCACGACAAAGTAAGCTATTATGAGGTACAAAATGTTCTAAAAGGTACATAAAAATCTTTGTGAGCTGTAAATTTTCCTCTGGCTAGGTTTATGACCGGATTTTGGCTGTGTCCTCTCGGGAAGGAGAAACGGTGGAGTTGGAGCGTCCCGTTACAGCTGAAGGCAATGTGGAAGTGTGGCTCAATTCTTTGCTTAAGGAGTCCCAGAGGTCTTTGCACCAAGTTATCCGACAGGCAGCTTTGGCTATACAGGACTCTGGTTTCCAACTGATCGATTTTCTTAATTCCTACCCAGCCCAGGTCAGCCATCATAGCCTTTTAATTTGATTACATGCAAATGTCTTATGACAACTATTAAGACAGTTCCCACAGAGTGCACTAAAAGCACTTTTCTTGATTTAGGTGGGCTTGTTAGGAATCCAGATGATATGGACAAGAGATGCAGAAGAGGCATTGAACAACGCCAGGTATGATCGCCGCATCATGGCCAAAACCAATCAACTTTTCCTGGACCAACTCAACACACTGATTGACATGACCACTAAAGATCTGGGGACTGTGGAGAGGACCAAGTATGAAACCCTCATCACCATCCACGTCCACCAGAGAGACATATTTGATGATCTTGTAAGTTTGTTTACTAGAAAAATATGTCCTAGAAAGAAAATATACAATACCGGGCATAATCCACAATCACTCACTTAAAGGTGCACCATGTAACTTTTCTGGTGGAGGCCACCTGTTTGTCTCCATGGAGATGTTATTGCTTTACTTGGAATTTTCCACAGTAGTGCATTCAACGTATTCATCTCCATAGAGATAAATAGTGAATGCAAGAACAATAAATTAAGATAAGTAAGCAATAACATGAAATCACAGTCATAATGTAGAACAAAAGTTACACCTTTTGTGCATCACAAAAACAGGCTTTTGCACAGTTTTATAACAAAGCATACTGTATTACTGTGTAAACTTGTCATATTTCACCCTTTTGCATGAAGCTCATTACAGATGTGCTATACTTCCTGTTCTTTACTCTTTTTAACACATTGAGCCATTAGGTTTGCTGTTTGCTTCCTTTCATGTGATTGATCAGCTCCATCACTGCTTGATATAATGGATGGTTTTGATCTCCCCGAATGCCTCGTTGTGTCTTTGATTGCCACCTTCCTCTCTGTTTTTTGCTCATTTTGCAGTACTTCTGTTCTTTATGATGACCTCTTTTTCATCCACATGTCTGGTGCTTTTCTCGCCCCTCTACTCCTCTCCCTTTCATCTCCTGTATCCTTCCTAAATGGTGCACTTCGATTTCCTATTCTTAACAGTTGGCTTTTTTCTCCAGTGCCGGCTGCATATAAAAAGCCCCAGTGACTTTGAGTGGCTAAAGCAGTGCCGTTTCTACTTCAATGAGGACTCAGACAAGATGGCCATCAACATCACTGACGTGGGTTTTGTCTACCAGAATGAATTTCTGGGCTGCACCGAAAGGCTCGTTATAACACCTCTGACTGACAGGTACTATAATGTCAACGAGGCACCTGTCCAAACATTATTACAGTAAATGTGTTCAAACATGTTCAAAAATGTTCAAAACAAGGAAAAAATGTAACAGCCAAAGTAGTAGAAAGGCAAAGTAGGTAATAGGTGAATTTCCTGGGTGGGAAATGTTTTATTTGTGTGATTTTCTTCAAGACTCTATTTTTTTGCCTATACAACTGTTGTTAATGATAAAACATCGTTCAGTCAAAGTACTGACACTGCTACGTGTACTACATATGCCTTAGCACCTTCAACTCTTTATAAAATAATTTTCAGTGACCTGTGTTGTTCTTCTAAAGTAATTATTGAAAGTAAATTAATATTAAACAGACATATTAAAATGTTGTATACATATTTTGGTTTTACCTTTCATAAACATGACTGACAGAAAAGAACCGTCTTAAGTTCAGCTTCTTCCTGTGTCAGACCTACAGACACACACCGAGTAATATGAGCAGGCACATGGGAAAATAGCAAGAGACAAGTGGAGAGAAACAAGAACAGACAGCAGCAGGGAGTGAACTACCAGCAGACACTGCACAGCATCTCTGTGCCAAGAAGTGGCATGTGGCCTTATGGCCAAGGGCAAAATCACTTATTGCTCACTGCTGGATTGTTTTGGATATTTACCTTCGTTATACTATTTTTGGTTGCTTTCTTTCTTTGTGTCTATTGGAAATTGAAAAAAAAAAAAAACATACACAAAGATGGGAGAAAGATAAATCGAGTGCCAGCATAAAAGATGAATCATCAGATATTTGAATTGCTGATTTGTGCTCAGATTGTTTCCGCAGGCAAACCATTTTGTAGGTTGGTCACAAGGCCAAGAGCACAATCCAATCACAGCTATTTCTCTACTGAACACAGACCTAAGCCATACTCCCGAAAACTCCCCAGCATTACATTGTTTGGTTTAATGCAGATGTGTTAACAAGCCAATTAACAAGCAAATCCTAACCCTTTGTCAATAGATAGATCAGGTTGCATTGTGGTAATTTTTCAGGTGCTACATAACCCTTGCACAGGCTCTTGGTATGAGTATGGGTGGGGCCCCAGCTGGTCCAGCAGGAACAGGTAATCATAATCATTTCCTTTTGTAATATATTGTTTTTTTGTTTTTAATGTAGGACAAAATGTTCATTTTTTGAGCATCCGTTTCTCTTTCACTAGGTAAGACAGAGACCACAAAAGACATGGGTCGCTGTCTTGGGAAATATGTTGTTGTCTTCAATTGCTCTGACCAAATGGACTTCAGAGGCTTGGGAAGAATATTCAAAGGTACAACTTAATATGTCATTTATCTAAAGGTGTTAGTATCACATTTGAATGACTAATTGACTCTTGATGCATTTGTCCAGGTTTGGCCCAGTCTGGATCCTGGGGATGTTTTGATGAGTTTAATCGAATTGATCTCCCAGTTCTGTCAGTGGCAGCACAGCAAATTGCCATTGTGCTCACCTGCAAGAAGGAGAGGCGAAAGAACTTTATCTTCACAGATGGAGATAATGTTGAAATGAATCCAGAGTTTGGCATCTTCCTAACTATGGTATTGACAAATCAATTACCTATTGGATTTGTTAATATAACAATTTATTATATAAAATAAGTTTGGTGAAGAATATTGTGGTGATGCATGTTGTAAATTTTGTATTAATAAGTGTGGCTTGAAACATTTAATACATTTATTTAATTTTCATAGACTCCACACAGTAATTGTTAAGTGATAGTAAATTACGTGCTATCCCAAGGCTAGTCATTAGACAAGAATAACTTTTCCTTGTGGTGAATGAGGTTAGAGATCAATTTCCCTTGAGTGTGTGTGAGGGCGCCTGCAAGTGTGGAAACCCACTAATCAAAGACCAGCTCTCTGAGTCTAAGCCTCAGTCCCCAGGGATTTCTGCAGCTGAAAGTGAGAATCTGCCATAAACTTTAATGGTTTTCTTCTGTTAACAACATTTAAAGATATGTGTACTGTTGTGTTAATATTAGAATAACCCAATAGAACATATAGTTGTATATAATATATAATAGAATATATTCTTTACATTTGTTTCTGTTTTATTCTAAATTAACAGAACCCAGGTTATGCTGGGAGACAAGAGCTTCCTGAAAATTTGAAAATCAATTTCCGGTCAGTGGCTATGATGGTTCCCGATCGACAAATAATTATTCGGGTAAAACTGGCCAGCTGCGGGTTTATTGACAATATGGAGCTGGCCCGCAAGTTCTTCACTCTGTACAAGCTGTGTGAAGAGCAGCTCTCCAAACAGGTAAAATGGATGGATTTCATTCGTGGCATCTTGTGGCTCATTATGCATACTATCAATTGCACAGTAAGCATTCAGTCAGTTTGTCTTTAAACATAAATCTTCTTGAATGTTTCTTTTTCAGGTTCACTATGACTTTGGTTTGCGAAATATCCTTTCTGTTTTGCGAACGTTGGGTGCGGCGAAGCGGGCTAACCCTTCTGACACTGAATCCACTATTGTCATGAGAGTCCTCCGGGATATGAACCTCTCCAAATTGGTGAGTTAAAGACACATTTTAATTCAAGATTGAAAACAATGAACACGAATTGAATGGGTAATTTTGTGTGTTTTTCTTAGATTGATGAAGATGAGCCTTTGTTCCTGAGCTTGATTGAAGATCTTTTTCCTGGCATCCACCTTGATAAAGCAGGCTACCCAGAATTAGAAAATGCAATTGATAGACAGGTATGTGTAAATATATTAGATGCAAATCCCTCTGTGTTTTAGTTAAGTCAACATTTTTAGCTCTTTACCCTTAGTTGTGCTTTAAAAATCTGACCTTCTTTTGTCAGGTTGAGGAAGCAGGTTTAATCAGCCACCCGCCGTGGAAGCTAAAGGTCATTCAGTTGTTTGAGACACAGCGAGTGCGACATGGAATGATGGCATTAGGACCCAGTGGTGCCGGGAAGACCACATGTATACATACTCTTATGAGAGCCATGACAGGTAAACCATACAGATTAATTAACCATGTACAAAATCTTCCATTTTCCTTACACATGTTTTTGATATATATCTATTACCCACTAATAGTAAATAAATTGAAAGAATATGTTTTCTGTCCTGTCTGTATAGAGTGTGGTCAGCCTCATAGAGAAATGCGCATGAATCCCAAAGCCATCACAGCTCCTCAGATGTTTGGTCGTCTGGACGTTGCCACAAATGACTGGACAGATGGAATATTCTCCACACTTTGGAGAAAAACACTGAGGGCCAAAAAAGGTAAAAGTCTTAAAAGGTGTTATGATTTCAAGTACAGCAGTATTGCTTGGTTGACTTGATGATGCAGATTAATAAAACTATCATTTGTTATAGGGGAGCACATCTGGATAGTTCTGGATGGACCAGTTGATGCTATCTGGATAGAGAACCTTAACTCAGTTTTGGATGACAATCGGACTCTTACTCTGGCGAATGGTGACCGCATTCCCATGGCACCCAACTGTAAAGTTGTTTTTGAGCCTCACAATATTGATAACGCATCTCCTGCAACTGTATCTCGTAATGGTATGGTGTTCATGAGCTCTTCTGTTCTCAACTGGAGTCCTATACTGGAGGTAATGACTTGAACGGTGCTTACAATACCTATCAAGATGAATAGATTTGCAAAAGAAGTTACAAAAAATGTCTGTGATATTTCTTCAGAGCTGGTTGAAGAAACGCTCATCCCAAGAAGCTGAAATCCTAAGGCAACTGTTCACCTCTTCATTTTCTGAGCTTTTCCGCTTCAGTGTGCAATCTTTGGAGTTCAAAATGGATATGTTGGAGGCTTTTGTCATCATGCAGTCTATCAACATGCTGCAGGGGCTCATACCACCAAGAGTAAGTTTTAGAGCAGTTTTTTCCACATTTTTACGTATGTATTGTTATTTTTGTGTGTTTTTTTTATTTCCAGGAGCAGTGTGGAGACATATCTAGAGAGCACCTGGAGCGACTCTATGTCTTTGCTCTGATGTGGAGTACAGGAGCTTTACTTGAGCTCGATGACCGGAGAAAGATGGAACTCTGGATCCGGGCAAATGACAGCTTATCCCTGAATCTGCCAGAAATTCCTCCTGAGAGTGAAGACACAATATTCGACTACTATGTCACAGCTTTTGGTATATATTTATTTTTAAAATGAAATGCTTTTTAGAGGACAAGCCATCAGACTATGACAAAAAAGCCAATACTTACAATACTGCATATATAAATATTATTTCTTTTACAGGTCATTGGGTTCACTGGGACTCCAAAGTAGACGAGTATATCTATCCAACTGACATTACCCCAGAGTACAGCTCCATCCTCGTCCCCAATGTGGACAATGTCAGGACAGACTTCCTTATTCAGACTATAGCAAAGCAAGGCAAGGTGAGAAAAGTTTGATTCATCATTAAAGAAAGCAGTGATTAAAAAGTACGTTAAAATGTATTTAATTGTATCCAATATGAATGCTCTTTCCAGGCTGTGTTGCTGATTGGAGAACAAGGAACGGCCAAAACTGTGATGATTAAGAGCTATGTATCAAAGTGTGACCCTGAGACTCACATGAGCAAGAGTCTAAATTTTTCTTCAGCTACCACACCACTAATGTTTCAGGTGGAGGAATTATTTTCATTTGTGCTTTTATTTTTACACATATGTACTGAACTAACCTGTTTAATCAACTACAAATGCAGTGTCTAGTTTAATTAATTAATCAAAAGTTCAGGCCAGTCAAAGTCTGTTTCTTTTCAATTTTCAATCAATTGCTTTCACAATAGAAATGAGTAATTAAATCAATTATGTTTTTGTGACTTGTGGTGTCTTTTTAAATTTGATTGCTCCATCTAGAGATCTGTTGAGAGTTATCTAGACAAGAGAATGGGCAGTACTTATGGACCTCCTGCTGGAAAGAAAATGACTATTTTCATCGATGATATCAACATGCCTATTATCAATGAGTGGGGAGATCAGGTAGAACCAGGAATATTTGGTTTGATCTATTCTCTGCATTTTCTTTTCACACATTTTCTTTTAACTTTCCCAGTTAAGGTTATTAATTGTGATGTGATAAATGTATGTGTGCCAAAATAACAGGTGACAAATGAGATTGTGCGACAGCTAATGGAGCAGAATGGTTTTTACAATTTGGAGAAACCTGGCGAGTTTACCAGTATTGTGGACGTCCAGTTTTTAGCAGCAATGATCCATCCTGGAGGAGGACGCAACGACATCCCCCAGAGACTAAAAAGACAGTTTTCTATTTTTAACTGCACATTGCCCTCTAATACCTCCATTGACAAGATTTTTGGTAAGAAAATAATCAAAATTATTGTGGAAAGATATAAAATGAAATCTATACTTTTAGGGCATCTAAATAATATTTATTATTTGTTAGTATAGTCATAGCAATCATTAAAATAAAGGCGTGTAGTTCTCTTTGTTTCATTTTTAAAGGTGTGCTATGTACTATAACAACTGAAAAATACATCTCTAACTGAATGAGATAAGAAGTCTAATGCAGAAGTCATGCTAATGAGATGATATAAGAACAGAATGTACATTACATAATGCTTGGGTTATTTTTTCTCCCAGGTGTCATTGGTGAGGGTCATTTCTGTGCTGCGCGAGGCTTCAGTGATGAAGTGAGAAATGCTATTCCTGGGTTGGTTTCTCTGACCCGTCAGCTGTGGCAGCTGACAAAGGTCAAGATGCTTCCAACACCAGCCAAGTTCCACTACATCTTTAACCTGCGAGATCTGTCCAGAGTCTGGCAAGGAATGCTTAATACAACCTCTGAGGTTGTCATTTCCACTGAGGTGAGAAAATTATATAATAAAATTGATTTGTTTTCCTGTGACTCATCTTCCGCTTGGCTACATAATGCATCCTAGTCTCTGATGCTAACAAACAATTGACTATTTCACCATATCCATAAATGTCCTTGTTAGTTTTCCTCTGGGCCATCTGACCAGCACCTCAAAAAACATCTCATTCTCAACCAATATGTTTATTCTCCCCTCTGTGCACTCCCAGAGCATCTCAGTTTGGAATTTCATTTACAAAACATCTAACGTGAGGTGCTCATTTCTAATTTTATCCATCTTTGCCATGCCTAGGGTCAACACCTTCATTTCTGCTACCTCCAGCTCATCCTCTCTTTTGCAACTGTTTCCAAATGGAATAACATTTCATGCCTTACCTATGTTTAGGGATGTCACAGTAAAATATTTTAGTGTTAGAATTATTGTGAGAGGAAAAAAAAACCCAAACAAAAACCATCACAATATTGTGATTATTCACAATGATTGACATCATGAACAAAAAATAATGACATCCTTCACTTTTATTCAAATAGTTCAGTAGATTACTATTCCTCTTGACTAGCTATATTACATAATACATTATGAATGATAAAATAAAGTTCATTTGACATAAACAGCCAGATAAGAAGCTTGAATTGTGAAACGTATTCATTCTAAAACCTTTGCTCAGTTTACAGAATTCAACCTTCTTTTGCTCTATAAACTAAATATAATTTATAAATAAATATTTTCAGGTGCTGCTGGCCTTGTGGAAACATGAGTGCAAACGTGTGATAGCTGACAGATTTACAATGCCTGAAGATGTGGAGTGGTTCGACCAGGCATTGGCAAAACTGGTAGAAGAGAAACTCGGAGAGGAGCACAAAACAGTAGTGGACTATGGAGTAGACAGATACTTTGTTGACTTTTTGCGAGATGCACCAGAAGCTACAGGTAAGGGACAATACTTTTCAAGAAACCATTTATTGAAAAAAAAATCTATAATTAAATAAATATGTTTTTAGGTGAGGAACCAGAGGATTCAGACTTCGATTTGCCTAAAGTGTATGAACCTATTGAGTCATTTGAAAGTTTGAAAGACCGTCTGAACATGTTCCTGAGCCATTTCAATGAAAGTATCAGAGGGACGAGTATGGATATGGTATTTTTCCAGGATGCTATGATACATTTAGTCAAGGTAACCCAAGCTTTTTTGTCTCACTCAAGCTTTTCACTGTTTTATCAGTCTCCTGCTAAATGTAATTGTATACATGTAGGTGTCGAGAATCATAAGGACCTCGGGTGGCAATGCCTTGTTAGTGGGTGTTGGGGGCTCAGGCAAACAGAGCCTGACCAGACTGGCCTCATTTATCGCTGGATACAAGATTTTCCAGATTACTTTAACACGGTACGCTTCTGTTTCTAATGACTAATATGCCTCCAGTTGCAGTTCTTTGTGATTCAGATTTCCAGATTTTGTTATTGTACATTGTTATAACTGTAAATATGTATATTTATATTGTACCAGGTCATATAACACAGCCAACCTGATGGACGACCTGAAGGGTTTGTACAGGACAGCTGGTCAACATGGGAAAGGCATCAGCTTCATTTTTACAGATAATGAGATCAAGGAGGAGTCTTTCCTTGAGTATATGAACAATGTGCTTTCATCGGGAGAGGTTAGGGCCACACACACATACAACAAAAATATGCATAATTGTTGTAATATTTCTTCATACACCTAGTTTGTGATTTGTGTGTTTACAGGTTTCAAATCTGTTTGTTCGAGATGAAATTGATGAGATCTTAAGTGATCTTATCCCTGTGATGAAGCGAGAGTTTCCCAGGCGACCTCCAACCATTGAAAACTTGTATGAGTACTTCATGTCTCGGGTCAGACACAATCTTCATGTTGTCTTGTGCTTTTCTCCTGTTGGAGAAAAGTTTCGCAACCGGGCTTTAAAATTTCCAGCACTCATATCAGGCTGCACAATGGACTGGTTCAGCCGTTGGCCCAAAGATGCCCTAGTGGCAGGTAAGCCGATACTATAATATACAGTAAATAATTTAGCTCTAATTAAAAACAAACCAAATGTGTTTATTTTGTTTATCGTGCAGTGTCGCAGCACTTCCTCTCCCTCTATGACATTGACTGCACACTGCAAGTCAAAAGTGAGGTTGTCCAGTGCATGGGTTCATTTCAAGATGGTGTGGCTGAGAAATGTGTGGACTACTTCCAAAGGTATCATACTAAATTTAATTCTGATTGGATTTAATATGCAATTGATGTTATGCTAACATCATCAAAATTGACTCTAGGTACCGACGCTCCACCCATGTAACACCAAAGTCATACCTGTCCTTCATCCAGGGTTATAAAGCGATATACAAAGAAAAACGCACTGAGGTACAGACTTTAGCCAACAGGTAAGCACACACATTGAATAATAATTTGCACGGCATTGTGTGTCTTCTACACACACACAACTTTCTGAATTGTTTTTCATTTTTCAGGATGAACACAGGTCTAAAAAAGTTGAAGGAAGCCTCAGAGTCTGTAGCTGCTCTCAGTAAAGAACTAGAGGTGAAAGAGAAGGAGCTACAGGTCGCTAACGAAAAAGCTGATATGGTAAGTGATTCATACTCTATAAATATACATTTCTAGTTTCGTTATGACCTTTTAAACATTTAATCTAAGTGAAAAACAGACAATATGCTTCAGTCACAGAAAATAAACATAACTTTCCCCCCCTGCATTATGACTAGACATGCTTGTATTTATGCTGGAGCCTAATATTTAACCTAATTCCAACAGGTTTTGAAGGAAGTTACAGTGAAAGCACAGGCAGCAGAGTGTGTGAAGATAGAAGTTCAAAAAGTAAAGGACAAGGCTCAGGCCATTGTGGACAGTATTTCTGCTGACAAGGCCATCGCTGAGGAGAAACTAGAGGCAGCTAGACCTGCTCTTGAGGAGGCAGAGGCATCACTGCAGGTAAAGTAATGCTTGTTAAATGAAAAATTAAGGAACCATGTATTATGATGTTGTTCTGTAATCAACTGCATGTTTACTAAATGTAGTTTCATCAACATTTCACTTCATGACCTCCATCTAAGCTGTGGTATAATTGTATTTGTGTGTCTAAAGTTAGCATTTCTCTCTGGGCTTCACAATGGTGTTATAATTAAAGCTGTCCTCCTGGCTAGATAGATACATCTATATCCCTCCCGGCAGGTCCCTGATTATCTTATTCGCCTGTGATAAAAACACTCAAGTTGCTTGAGGCATATGATGAGCTGTTTACATCGATTGATACACAGTTTTAAATACTAGCTTGCTTTTGCTGTTATATATAATATTAGATTGATTGTTATACATTAAATATGCAAATTACTAACATGACTTATTACTCAATACAGAATAGTTTGGGACTGAGGTTAGATTAGTTCACGTGTGGGAAGAAGATGTAGAAAATAGTACTGAACTGAGACAGATGAACCGCATTGTAATTGAAATGCAAAATGGATAAAAATGCACAATGATATTTACAGTATCATATCCAACAGCCCACGCAATAAAAATTACAGAAGGTTAAAAGAGGGTTCAGGAAGCTGAAGTTTGTTGTAGAAACACTATAAGAGCTTTCTGCTGGATAATTCTCTGGTGGTAGATCGTGCTGGAAAAAAAAAGAAGTAATAGAGAGAAGGACAAGATGAAACCACTTTCACTGGGACTCTCTGATATTCTCCTGTTGTTTGTCTAATTTTAATGAGTCTCTTGAGGCCAGGCCAGTCATCCTGAAGCTGTAGTGCTATCATTCCTCAACTGCATTTCCTTTTTTTCACACTACACTTCCTCTAGATTTTTCAGTGAATAGTGCAAAGCTGTTTTTGCCCGACTCCACGCCAAGCATTACTGACATTATATTAATGGACTAAATGGTACTTACCCGAGGTTAGATTCTCACAATTTTTTTTTTTTCTGTGCACTCAGACCATCAAGCCATCGGATATCGCCACTGTCCGAACTCTTGGCCGCCCTCCGCATCTCATTATGCGGATCATGGACTGCGTGCTGCTGCTGTTTCAGAGGAGGGTCAATTCTGTCAAGATTGACCCAGAGAAAAACTGCAACACGCCGTCATGGCAGGAGTCCCTAAAGCTCATGACAGCTGGGAACTTTCTGGGCAGTCTGCAGGTGCATACACAAGGATTATATTAGATTTTTCTCTGTTTTTATAACAAGGCTACTGTTAACTGTCTATAAATATATTGTATTTGACTTGCAATGAGTCAGTGAGCTTAACATGTCTTTTCAGTTTCATATCCTTCTTATTTCCTTATCCTTTTCCCTTGTAGCAATTCCCCAAAGACTCCATTAATGAGGAAATGGTGGAGCTTCTGCAGCCCTATTTTGATATGCCTGACTACAATATTGAAACTGCCAAGAGGGTTTGCGGCAATGTAGCTGGTCTTGCGTCATGGACCAAAGCAATGGCTTCTTTTTTCTCCATTAACAAGGAAGTCCTGCCATTGAAGGTAATATACAATGCTATGGCAATGCTTGACATCCAAATGCAGCTATACAGAGAATATGTTATGCAACTGATTTGCATGCAGCTAATGCAACTACTAAAATATCGGAAATTTTCTACAGTGAGCTTATATGGATTGATTGATAAATACACAACTGCAAGGAGAATAAATTTATTAGACTATAAGCTTCAATTTTAATCTTCTACAAACACACACTTCCTCCCAAAAACAACATTATAATCTGTCTTTCACCTACTAATAGCAATTTTCCACTGCTCACTAAACCCAGCGATTTAACACAACTGTCTCAAATCCTGCCTTCATTTGTCTTCTTGCCAGTGCAGCCTGTGGGAGCCTAATGCATGACAGTCATTTAATGCTTGCATAATACAGAACCGGCTGAATGCAATTGCTTTTGTGAATTGAGTTCACCGTGACTTTGACTGGTGATGACCTTTCCCTTGTGTTTCTCTCTTATTATTGTTATTACCTAATTTTCATTCTCTCTTGTTACTTCCCTCATTTTCTCATCTGTCTGCCTCGGCTGCTATCACCTGCTGCTAAATGGGTCCTCTGGTGGCTGTAGTTTATGCATGGGCACATGAAAGCTGGACATTTTCTCTCTAATACTCTCATCCTCCCAATCCAAACAGTATATACAAAATAGGTAGACATAACATTTATCAACTGTGCCTAATTTTTTACTTTTGACATATTTTTGGCATTTATTTGCACTATCAACTTTTGCTTTGCTTGTAAAGTTGAACATGCTGTGTCTTGATCTGTATGATACTATAACATATTATATAACACATTTGTGCTGTTATATTTCTCTTTTTATTCTCAATATCTCACTTCACCTCCACCATTTTGTCTACAGGCTAACCTGGCTGTGCAACAGAATCGTCTTGCCATAGCTAATGTGGACCTGCAGAAGGCTCAGGCTGAGTTAGATGCTAAACAGGCAGAGCTGGATGTGGTCCAGGGAGAGTATGAAAAAGCAATGATGGAAAAACAGGTACAGAATAAGATGTAGTGTCATTGCAACTTAAACAACAACATTAGTCAAACCAAAGTGCTATCCAGTCAATGCGGCAATCTCAGATCTAATACAACAATACAACAGTTTTTTAGAAAACATGCACACACTACACTCACCCAAGGTATATCACAAGGTTGTAATTGGTCACTGACATTTGTGAATCTGTTGCATTGTTGTAAATTCCTGAGAATAACAAAAATCTAATTTAACAATTTATATACTGACACTAAATGAAAGATGTAAAATAACACATTGAATATGTTAGATTCATTCATTTAATTTTTTCCTACAGTACCATTAGGATGCACAAATGTCATCTGTTTTGTATTAACAGTGGACCTTATGCAACGTACACCATTAACAGTGAGCTGTTACTTGCAGAACTGACACAGAGCACACTTTACAATCATTTATAAGGGCATTTATATATATACCCACCTAACACATGCATATCCATAAGGCTTTTTGCCGCTACCCTTTCCCACTGAGGCTTTTAAAAGTTTATGTGTAGTTTAGTATTTATTTGAAGGGACAATGTACAGAGACAATAAGATTAAAAAAAGCCATGTTCGCACAGATTATAGCTGAATAACTTTGTTCAACCTACATAACATAACATAAACAAGGCTATGGGATATTTAAATCTCATATGTGCTTTTACTGTGTTGAATACAACAATATTTTGAAAGCACACAAACTCTTACAAAATAGTGTTGTAAGATTATAGAAAAAGGTGGTTGGAAAACAACTAGCCCCCCTTTACCCTTTCTCCATTTTCTAGGCCTTACTGGAGGATGCTGAGCGCTGTCGACACAAAATGCAGACAGCCTCTAGCCTGATAAGTGGTTTGGCTGGTGAGAAGGAAAGATGGACGGAGCAAAGTAAAGAGTTTGCAGCTCAAACAAAGCGCCTTGTTGGTAGGTCTTAAAAGCAGACAATGGTTTGCGAAAACTGTGTAAACAACCTAAAAATAACAACAAATCTCCTTTAGGTGATGTCCTTCTGGCCACAGCATTCCTCTCCTATTCAGGCCCCTTTAATCAAGAGTTCAGAAATATTTTAATGAACGACTGGAAACGGGAGTTGAAACAGCGTCATATCCCATTTGGAAATAATCTCAATCTGACAGAATTGCTCATTGATGCCCCTACTGTCAGCGAGTGGAACTTACAAGTAGATGTTGTTTCTTTAAAATATTCTCATACACACTTTGCTATATTCAAATTGAAACTTTAGCCATGTCTTTAACCTTCTCCCTAAGATAAGAATCAATACTTATTCTTCTTGTCATTTTTTCTGATAAGGTTAATAGAATAGGCTGGAGAACCTTACTACAATTTGTCTTCCTCTGACAGGGGCTCCCCAATGATGACCTGTCCATTCAGAACGGCATTATTGTTACCAAAGCTGCCCGTTTCCCGCTTCTAATTGACCCTCAGGCACAAGGAAAGATCTGGATCAAGAACAAGGAGGCCAGGAGTGAGTTGCAGGTTTGTTTTTATAACAAAGTTTGCTTTATACTATGCCTTGTTACCAATAACAATGTAGAGCCTTGAATAACTGAACATCACTAGTGGAATGTAACCAAGTAAAAGTATTAAAGTACTGTACTTAAGTACACATTTTAGGTATTTGTACTTTACTTAAGTAAATTTTAAAGTGGATACTTTTTACTTTTACTTCACTACATTTGAGAGCAGGTATCTGTACTTTCTACTCCACTACATTTTTTAACTAGACTGAAAAGTAAAAGTATTTTTAATTATTGTTTGAGTGCTGCTGAAAAGGCTGACGGGTTTATTTTTAACACTTTCACAGTTTAAGCAGACAAAAATGTACAAATAAAAACAGCTAGAAAAAAAAAATTGATTGAATTGTTTCTATTGAACAAAATTCAACACAAATCTGTATCAAAATTGATACATTTTAAGCTTTATTAGATCTGAAAATCTGCATAAAATACTTTTACTTTTTACTCTTTAAGTAAGAGTACAATACCTTTACTTAAGTAGATTTTTTCATGTGATACTTTTACTTGAGTAATTTTTTGCTCCGGTATCTGTACTTTTGCTTAACTAACAAAATTGAGTACCGTACTTCTTCCACCACTGCTGAACATAGACAAGCTTTAACTTGTTATTATGACTAATTAATTTTCATATTGTGGAAAGACCCTTCATTCGGCTATTTCTGAGCATTTGAAGTGTTTGCTTCTGCTTTCATAACAAAAATAAAACTAGCACAATGTGGAAGACTGACAGCTGAGGTCACTAGGCACAATACAACCATTCACCATTCCCTCACAGTTCTTTTTATACAATTTGTGTTTTTGTGTTATGTTGTTGTAGCCCATTGTGGTAGTAGTCATGATCAGAAATCGCACAACTGACAAATCCCCAAAAATGTCCTTATTTTTGTTCACACCTGACCTTGTTTGTGTCTGAAATTCATATACCTATATTTTGTATAAGAACTAAACTCTACAATCATTTCTCAGTTGTCAGTTTTGTTAAAGTCTTTGCATGATTAATACAAAACAACTGAATATTAAGACCACCAAGGGCATTTCATTTTGTTTGGATAATTGTGCAGTTTTATCGTGGTTCTCTCTGATAGATCACTTCATTAAACCATAAGTACTTCAAGAACCACCTGGAGGACAGTTTGTCTCTTGGTCGCCCACTGTTAATTGAAGATGTTGAGGAAGAACTGGACCCTGCCCTGGACAATATACTGGAGAAGAACTTCATCAAGACTGGATCTACATACAAGGTCTGACTTATAATAATTGTGTGCACTGTTTTCTACACCACCATCTGCTAACAAACAGATTTGATTGTATTTAAGGATGCTAGGGACAAGTAACATTGTTTAAAGTGACTGCAGTTAATATTTTTGAATTATGATAAATAATTGATAAATAATTAAATGTGTCAATGCTTCTCAAATGATAATTCTTATGACGCACCATCTTCCATTTGATCAACACAATGCTATACCTATACATTATTTATGCATGGAACATATTGTGCTTGTACAACGATACTGTCACAGTAGGTTAGCACAACTGCATGAAGACAAATATGTTCAAAAAGAATTCTTCAGCTGCTGACTGAGAAACAAGATCAGAGGTGTCCCTTATGTTGCTCCTTTTTCTATTTATATCCCACTGCGAGGAGAAGAAAAGTGTATGCAACTGACGGAGGGATAAATAGGAATGAGCACCATGAGAAATAAAATGCTTATGTAAAGATACTGTTTTCTATCTGAAAATATAATCAGTTTTGTGAGTGGGTTAGTGTATGTTACATTTCTTCTTTTGTTTCCATTGCGCAGGTGAAAGTGGGTGACAAAGAGGTGGATGTGATGAAAGGATTCCGGCTTTACATGACCACCAAACTGCCAAACCCAGCGTACACCCCAGAGATCAGCGCACGCTCTTCTATCATCGACTTTACTGTCACCATGAGAGGACTGGAGGACCAGTTACTAGGCAGGGTCATCCTCACAGAAAAACAGGTGGAGTGGCCCTCTGCTGAAAGAAAGAATATTTACTTTTATATTCTCTGTCACCCTGGCTCATTTGTGCTTGTTTCAATAATGGCTCTGGCTCTGATTAGCTACAAATTATTAAACCCTGTTTTTGCTGAAAGGCCCATTGAGACCGTTTTGATGCAAGCTTTCAACACCTTTCACTGCTATGTGCGTAGTCGTCTCTCTCAAGTCCAAAGTGTGTCAAAATATAACTGAGGTTATTATCACCCTTTGAATAAAGTACATGGCAATCATTATCACTCTCAGCTAGAGGAGGAAGAGAAAGAACAACCACACTTCTATAAATAGTTTACATGCACACATGAAACAAATATAGTAAGAGCAGTAGGCATAGTTCAAGTTCAAGAACCTGAGTCATTCTTGTTAGTCATCTAGTGCTCCTAGACACTGCTGATACGATTGTGCAACAGTAAAAACCAAATGATGAATATATTAAAGATATGAAAAGAATAGTTGGATGGTCATTCTTGGGAGCAATTTGCCTTAGACATTCCAGGGCATGTGACAAAGACCAAAAACAAATAACTAGTCAGCAGAGATTACAATCATAAAACATTCAGCTTCAAAATGGCAGTTTTCACCTGAGCTTGTTATTGAGATTCCAACACATGTTCAACATTAAATTAAATAACGCACAATGAGGTGATAATCCACTATCTGCAAACATTTAATTAAAAGTAATATAGAAAGGAATCAGTGTGCATATGATATATATAGACTGGTTTAGCATTTGTAACATTGTTTCTATTCAAGAAACACTGACTTTGATTTTGTGTGTCCACAGGAACTGGAAAAGGAGAGGACAGACCTCTTGGAAGACGTCACTTCAAACAAAAGAAAGATGAAAGAACTAGAGGACAACCTTCTCTACAGACTGACCAGCACACAGGTAAAGGATGCTATTTTACTGTATGTGCAATAAATGGCATGCTTGGTGTTGTGATGCAATTGTGTACAGGGATCACTAGTGGACGATGAGAGCCTCATTGCTGTTCTGGGCAACACGAAGCGCACGGCTGAAGAGGTCACTCAAAAGCTGCAGATTGCTGCGGAGACTGAAGTTCAGATAAACGCTGCCAGAGAAGAGTACAGACCAGGTGGGATAACACAAGATAGGTCACATCTATATCATAGGATTATTTTTGAACACTGTAATTGAAATCTCAACAAGATAAAAGATGATGAATTTAATAAATAAATAAATGAAACATTTTCTATAAACAAATAATGCAAATTATTATTATAGAAACATCTATCATTGTAACAACCACAGCCTTTTTTTTATTCAGTGGCAACCAGAGGCAGTATTCTGTACTTCCTTATTACAGAGATGAGTATGGTTAATGTGATGTATCAAACATCTCTAAGGCAGTTCCTGGGGCTTTTTGACCTCTCTCTGGCGAGGTGAGATTTTTTCAAGTTTCCATCTACATATCTTCCATCTACTGTTAAGTGTAATGTGAATGCATAAAATTACAATTTAAATATAATAACTGTTACATTTTCTGAAACAGGTCCTTCAAAAGTCCAATAACGAGCAAACGAATCGCCAACATCATTGAGTTTATGACCTTTGAAGTTTATAAATATGCAGCACGGGGCCTTTATGAGGAGCACAAATTTCTCTTCACTTTGCTTTTAGCCCTGAAAATCGATATGCAGAGCAGCAGGGTCAAACATGAAGAGTTTCTGACTCTCATAAAAGGTAACCATTAAAGATAATACAATTACTTTTAGTACAACATTTTCTGTAGAGTATGTAATACAATTATATTACATTAACATTTGTCAGCTGCAATGCTATCCAAAACAGAGTTATAGTAATAAAAATATACAATCACATCAAATCTTTATTTCTAACCACCACAAGGAGGTGCATCTCTGGACCTCAAGGCCTGTCCCCAGAAACCAGCAAAATGGATCCTGGATATGACTTGGCTCAACCTTGTGGAACTGAGCAAACTATGGCAGTTTTCAGAAATTCTTGATCAGGAACAAACAATACACACACACACACACACAGACACATGAACACACACACACGCAAACAATACACACACACAACACACACACGTACACACACACACACACACACACACACTTTTTGGGACATTACATTGACATTCATTTTCCTGAAAACTGATCCCACTTGCTTAACCTTAATCTAAACCCTAATCATAACAAATTTTAACCTTCTTTGATCTAACAATGAAGAACTTACAACATGGGAACCTGATTTTGTCCCCATATGGGAGGAAGGCCCCCATATAGTGACTGTGTGTACAGGTTTTGGTCCCCACATTGTAATAAGTACCTACGCACATACACAGTACTTTATCATTGACATGTCCTTACAGGTGTCTTCTTGGCTAAGACAGATTTGACTAATGGTGCTTGAGATAGCAGTGCTCATCAGTTTTCAGTTTTCACCTCACTGACACATGCACAACTAGATTCTCTCGTGGTCTCTAGGTCCTTATTGAATATTTTTCTCATCTCGTCTTGCCCTGGTAACTATGCCAATATCTTCCCATCATGGTGTGCTTCTTGTCTCACTTTTTACACACAGGAGATGTACTGTCACTCTTGCTCTAATACACACACCTCTGTGACTGGCAGCTTAGTGGCTCCATAGAGGAGCAGGCTCAGTGCCCTGTGAAATGAGCTCTGTTTGGGCAAACTCCAATTATTTATGATATATACACACACACAGCAACCACAAGCTTAACAATAAAGTGTTACGTGTTTATGTGTACTTAAATTTTACCTCAACCCTTAACTTGAACCCTAATAAGTTCTTTATATTTTTGGTTACCAAGTCATTCAGTCGTTCATTTCAATATAGCACAATTAATAATTTTATGTGGCATGGTCTTTCAGATAACTCGTAATGAGAAACAGTGGAAAAGCTGGTTTGACAAAGAAGCTCCAGAAGAGGAGGTGCTTCCCAATTCTTATGACCAGGCACTGGACTGTTTCAGACGCCTGCTCCTCATTCGTTGCTGGTGTCCAGACAGAACAATTGCACAGGTAAAAACCGGACTATTACAGTTCATATAGAAAATACATAATACTGAGTGACTAAGGACTCAAAACCACAGAGAGGCTTTCAGATCCTAAGTGAACAATTATTCTAAAAGTACTGTTCTAGAAAATGCTAAATTTGGCACACACTTCTAAAAGAACTGAACTAAAATATGACTCGCTCCGGTTGAAAATGTACGATGATTAATGGACATAGCCTTACTGATGTTTAGTTTAAGTTCCCCGGAAATGGGCTTGGAGTTTAATTTATTTTGTTGTACAATAAGTCCTGCCTCAGTCCTGGTCTGACCTCTTTCAGCTGTAAGCCAGTTAAAAAACATTCTTTAAACTGTTCGTGCCTCTTCCCAGACAGAAAACTGCAATTGAATATTTAGTTTTAAGTTAGTTTATGATGCTGTCTGAGTGTTTCCCTGCAGTAGTTTGCATCTTGAAGTAGTAAACAAACATTTGTAGTTGACTACATTTGCTGTGTCCCTATCCCTCCCAGGCTCGTAAATACATAATGGATTCGATGGGGGAGAAGTACACAGAAGGCGTAATCCTGGATCTGGAGAAGACTTGGGAAGAAGCAGACCCTCGAACACCTCTGATCTGTTTCCTATCTATGGGCTCAGATCCAACCGACTCCATCATTGCACTGGGGAAGAGATTGAAAATCGAAACACGATATGTATCCATGGGGCAAGGACAAGAAGTGCATGCTCGCAAACTTCTGCAGCAGACCATGGCTAATGTTAGCTTCAAGTTTATATATTTGTCTATATTTCACAGTTTCATCATTTAAAATATTATGCTTATAAATGTGTTTATTGTGTAGATAAACATAATCATTATTGGCTATTCACAATGGAAATGACTCAAGGCAACAGGAAGGTAGTGGAAACTCCGGCCAATGATAATTGGGTTATTACACCAACAGTGTACATAGAAAAAGTTAGTTACATCAGTTCATCTATGTCCTAAGATGTGGTCAAGTCACAGAGTCCACATTAGCACTGGGAGGACATGGCATCTATACAAAATGAAATAAAATTAAATACATGTGACAAAAGCAAGACCTAGTAATATTCTTGTTGTTTTGCAGGGAGGCTGGGCTTTACTCCAAAATTGCCACCTCGGACTGGACTTCATGGATGAGCTGATGGACATAGTGTCTGAGACAGAGTTTGTCCATGACAGTTTCCGGCTCTGGATAACAACTGAGGTTCACAAACATTTCCCTATCACCCTTCTCCAAATGTCAATCAAGTTTACCTACGAACCACCACAAGGGCTGAAGGCCGGGCTTAAGAGGACCTATGGAGGTACAAACACCTGCTGTTTACTGTGTGTATTTATAGCAAATTAAAAATCTGTCAAAATGGTGTAAAAAACCTCGTTTTGTTACATTTTAAATAAGATTGCTCAACTCTTCTCTGGCAATATTCCAAAATTCCATTAGTGATTTTGAGTCAGTGCCAGTCAGAAAGAGTTTCCCAAAGAAAACTGCAGACTTGCAATATTAAGAGTGGAAAAGATTTAATAAGTCAGATTCACTAAGCAAATTACTCTGCCATCTCTATAAACAATAGAAAGCTTAACCTTTGAAAGCTACTGGGTGGTGACTTTGCTATGGTGTTAATATTGATGCTGTCAGATGTCCAAACTAATTCAAGAAATACATTGTGTCAAAAATTTTATTTTATGTCAACTTTTCTGTCTCCAGGTATTAACCAGGACCTTTTGGATGTCAGCAATATGGCCCAATGGAAACCAACGCTTTATGGGGTAGCATTTCTTCACAGCACTGTTCAAGAGAGGAGGAAGTATGGGCCACTGGGGTGGAATATCCCATATGAATTCAACCAGGCTGATCTTAATGCTACAATTCAGTTTGTCCAGAACCACCTTGACGACATGGACATCAAAAAGGTCAGATTTTGTTGTGTTCATTCATTTGAAAAACAATGCTGTGCAAAAGTAATCCAAACCAAAACAAGTCACTCAGTCGACCCAATTTCTGACCTATCAATAAAAAATAAAAATCT
>KN478035.1:0-18534 GCA_000787095.1 Periophthalmodon schlosseri | reverse complement strand
AAGTACGTTTTAGATTGTTGCAGTCTTTATTTTTGTCTCTATTGTATGTATGTTCATGATCTGCATTAGACTTAAATCACCTTCAGGTCTGAAAAGTAAATATGTATATATACAGTGAGTGGGTACATTCACATGACCGCTAAAAATCTGATAACTAGAATAACCAGATAACCCAATAATTAGATCTGATCTGTTATTTACACGTACAAAAGAAATCTAATCATCAAAAACTTGATGGCATGTGCCATAAAATAACATGTCTCTTTCATTTTAGTGTTTGCCACATTATTTTGCCCTTTTTTGCATACTTTTCCTTGCCAAAACTTGCACAGGTGTGATCAATCAGAAATAAATCACATCAAATGTAACTATTTATGTGACATTTCAATATCAGAAATCAGATAATGATCATCTTTTGTGTGCATATAAACAAAGCCAATGTATCTGCCTGCTACTTACATTGCTCTGTATGTCATATTCACTCTGGTACAGTATATAGTTTTTATTCCATGCTGTTGAATTATACATTTACAGTCTTCTCTGTCACTCGGTTGGCTTCCCTCAGATCTTTTCAGATGACAGTTTCTATGTTGTGCTGTAATGGTGGTCCTGTGTGCTTGTTTGTCTGTCCTGCGCAGGCATCATGGGCCTCCAGTACCCTGGGGTTTTGGTTCACGGAGCTGCTTGAGCGGAACCGGCAGTTTCAGGCCTGGATCTTTGAAGGGCGCCCCAACTGCTTCTGGATGACAGGCTTCTTCAACCCACAGGGCTTCCTGACAGCTATGAGACAGGTAGAGCACGGCACCTCCTCTACCCAAACCTACTCCCCATCAGAGGACAGCAGATGGCACGCAGGGGAGAGGCAGGCACACCGCCATGTTCAGTGACATGCATTTACACACACGCCACAGCACAGCATGAATACACAAGACAGACACGCAACTACATGCATATATTCCCCTTGTTAAAAGGCATATATTTTAGAGTCTTTGTTAGCCTTAAAACATATTGTTGCCTCGTAACAAATCATGGACTGAATACTCAAAAATAGCCTTTATGTAATCATATTTCTAATTTGAGTTTTGTATCTTTTTTTAATGTTTGAGATTCAGGAGGTTTAAAATGGGGGTGTGATCAAACTCAAACCTAGCACAAAATTACAAGTTCCTTATGCCATAATAAACCACTCTGTCTCTGTTAACGACTGTAAGTAGAGCCAAATTGTTTTTTGAGCCAACCAGTTACTTTAAAATATAAAATGGTTGGGAATGGTAAAGCTAATTTTGTATTGTCATTTTTTTTCTTTTGGTTTTATACACTGTAAAATTAGTAGCGCAGTCATCTTAGTTGTGTAGCATCATAAACATGTCTATCGGGTGCACGCATTTTTCTTGATTCTCAGCTTTTTTACTGTTTTATTTATGGTCTCTGTAAACTCTAGGAAATCACTCGTGCGAATAAAGGCTGGGCTCTGGACCGTATGGTGTTGTGCAACGAGGTGACCAAGTGGATGAAGGATGACATCACTCAGCCTCCAGTCGAGGGGGTTTATGTCTATGGCCTTTACTTGGAGGGAGCTGGATGGGACCGCCGCAACTGCAAACTCATTGACTCCAAACCCAAAGTCCTGTTTGAGATGATGCCTGTTATTAGGATGTATGCTGAGAATAATGGTGAGTGAGGGATTGTGGTCTGTCCTTATCAGTATTAATCTATGCTGTCGGCCATCTCAAAGTTTGCATCCCACACAGTCACTCAGAGATGTAACATTTAAATGCCAGACATACTGCTGTTTTTGGAGAATAGACCAGCAGGGATTTTGGCACAGTGTATTCAGACACACTGACACGAATGCCCTTTTTGACATTAAATTTGCGTAATGGTCCAAATCCAAAAAAAATGTATAGTGGCATTTTGTTTCAAGTAATTTTTAAATAATGTGTGTAAAACAAATTGCGGTGTTTCAGAAAACTTTGATACTAATGATACTTTCTTCTAGGTGTTAAAGACCCCCACCTTTACATGTGTCCAATCTACAAGAAGCCTGTCAGAACAGACCTAAACTATATCGCAGCTGTTGATCTGAAAACAACACTTCCTCCGGAGTACTGGATTCTACGAGGCGTGGCCCTGCTCTGTGATGTCAAATAATACATTTCTGACGTATAGTATTTAGGACTGTTTTTCAAACTAATACAAGGTGCAATCATAATATTACACAGTGAGGTTTAAATACATAGAAATTTAATGACATTTTTACAAAACAATGGCATCATCAAAACATCAAAACACTTTTTGCTAGTATTTTCTTTTCTTACAAAACCAATGTACACAGACATTAAAGCTACCCTGTACACACTGTGGATCAGACTTGGAGTTCTCAAATTGCTTAGCCTTTTCCCATTTTGCCTTTACTTACAATTATTTTTTGTTTTTGCAAGTAATTTGTTCCAGACAGTTTTGGGAGAAAGGGGTTCTGATGATACTAGATTCATGCTGCTCGAGTAGTTCTGTGGATCTTTTCTAAACAAGTTTTAACAGTTTCATCCAACATCCAGACATACTCCGATCAGCTTTTTGTGCAACCTTCCCTTCTGTCTCCTGTATGTTGCTTGGACTGTTTATTTTTGTCACATTTTATTGTAAGTAAATCATCAATAGATTCTCAAAACCCAAGAACCACTGTTCTGGCTAATCTGAATCCACACTTGATGAGTTCAGAGGGGGCCTACTCCTGCGGCACATGCTACATGTTCACTTACAAAAGTGTTAAATGTATTCTACAGCAGGGGAGCACTGCCGTGAGGCTCCAGTCCTATTGATTCTCTTTGTATCCCAGATCTGATTCACTTTGTAACTTAATAGGTCTGACAGGAACAAACATTTCCTGTCACAAATAGTCTGTCAGTTGTGCCAGTGTAAACTCAGCCAGTGTTCTGGAGTTTTAGGGCATGACGTTGCCCTGGGACAGTGAACGGGTCATCTCCGTGTGCACAAAGTAGGTCTGTAGATCTCCTTTGCCCTTGACGTTGATGATGCCTCTGCATGAGCACATGTATCCCAGAGCCAGGAGGATGTGACTGGTCTCTTCTGTCACCTACGGGGCAGAGGAGCACAACAGAAACATTCAGTTTGAATACAAACTCTTGTATTATATTATACAGCATGATTGTACTAAAAAGGCCTATGTTTCAGTGTTTCAATGTTTCTAAAATGATGTCTTTTCATTTCCTGAATAATGCTGCTATCATTGATATGTTTTTCTGCCACCACTCAAGTCTTTACAGTATATTTTTGTAAGGAAAATGCTATTCAATCATTGCTGTACACAATGTCCTACATGTTATTGTCATGACATCATTTCACATAATACCAGGGTCTTTATTTATTGATGAGAATGTTGTCAATCCTATTTCTGTTTTTGTCATACGAAAAGAAATAGATGGTGGTACATTTCTTATTGATGCCTTAGTTGGACCATCTCTATATAAATATCAACAGGCAATCTGAGGATGCAATTGAAAGCTCTGCGGTGGCTCCAGACCGCACAGCAGATGGCTCTATCAAAAGTGTATTACCTTTAGAGACCAGAAGCTTCCTGCCCTATACGTCTCTAAGGCAACATGCCATTCTATCTTATCAGCCATCAAACACAAGCCCAGCCACCATTTATAACATGTATGAAATGTGATTTATCTCTGAACATCTGAGTTGACATTTAAAATTGAAGTTTAAAAATAGTACAGATCAGGTATGGCTGCTATCAAACTATAGTCTGTGAGATTCGACTTGAAAGCTTGACATTAAAAGAATGGCAAGCAGAGATTAAATTAATAAAATTACAAATCAAGAGTGGTTTTTTTTTATTACCTGTATCTTTCCCAGGACCCCAGTGCTGTCCATTCTGCTTGCTACATTCACTGTATTCCCCCAAATGTCATACTGGGGTTTTTGGGCTCCAATGACTCCTGCAATCACTGGACCATGGTTTATACCTGAAAGGACAAGTATGGACAGTTAAACAACTGACAACTTTAACAGATTTCTCTCCAATAATGATGGCTGGAGATTGGTACATAGAATTAAATTGTTGCACCCTGTGACTTGATTACAGACTAGTAAACAACAATGTGTTTACTGTGTCAATAAATCTTTATAATCCCAATAAATAATTACTTGGCAACAATGGAGTACTAGTGACACAAATACGCATAAGTTGGAACATCAAAACAATCTTTACAACCAAAACTGTATTTATTTATGCAGGGGGAATGTATTATTCATGTTACAATGTTAAATTAATTCAATATATATGCACATAAAATAAATCAAGTGAAATTCAATTCAGTTGAGCAGTTTCGCTTCTCCCATTGGACAGTGGTCCCCTGCACTCTGTCTGCAGCATCAGTGTCTACGTCTACATATTGTACAGTACACTAGGGTTTATTCATGTGTGTTGCTGTTATCTCCACTTCAGATAAGAGTGTAGACGGAGCACACAGCAACTGGTTTTGTCCTGTCCCAGTGGGCGGTGACTCCTGCCTTTCCCTGAAGAAACATTATGGGTCGTTCTGGAAGCAGCAGGAGGCACTGGCCAATACAGACAAACTGCTGAGTTAATGGAGCCAGGCATGCTGGGCTAGACAGAGAGCTTCACAGTGTTAAGGCTTGGCTCTTAACTCATAGAGGCAACTGGAAAATGTTCACCACTCACAATTACTATATTCAGCATTGTACATGACTTTGATATTCCAATATGATATAATCTAATGTTATAGCCTCGTCTTCTTGAGTCATATCAGCAGGTATAAAAATATGTCGTAAGCATATTGATACATTCAATATGTATCAGAAGTTTAAAAATTAGAAGTTTAAAAATAAAATTAAAGTGGTTTCGGATACATTTTTTTAAATGATGAAGCAGCTAAAATATCTTCTTCCATGGTAAAAACTCACCAACTCTCAGCTTGAAGTCGTTGAAGGAATGTTTATTTATAAGATCCAGTTTGCCCACCAAGGCAAACGCAAACTCCACCATGGTCCCAATGTGCATGTACTGCCTGTCATGTTCCTGCAGTAAAGTAAACACATTTTCTTGATCAGTGAATTAATTTGAATTTACTTTATACATAACAAATTACACAGATAATGAATGAGAATAATTGGTGTTTTGAAAAGGGCACCTGCATAGTGTACTCTGGCCCAGATGCTGTGTTGAGCCCTGTAGCAGCCATGTAAGTACTGCCAATGGTCTTGATCTTTTCCACTCCACTGAACTTAGGCTTTGACAACAGCTGTTCACAAACACACCACCGTAGATTACAAATGCTTCCAAAATTCAACTCAATTTTTGCATTTATACTCAGCAAAGTCTGGGGGAATTTACCTCATCAAAATCCGCAATGATCTCGTTGAGAAGCCTGAGGCACTCTAAGCCCTCTTTGTTGACATCTGACTCCGTATAAAACTCTTTAAAGTCTGGGATCGATGCAAACATCACACAAACCAGGTCATAGGATTGGTGATACAGATCCTGCAGAAGGAAAATCAAAATAAATAGAGAAGGAGTTAAAAATAGTGATCCACGTGTAACTGCAGGGAATAAATATTGTGTAAACAAACATAATAATTAAGACACTTTTCCAAAAGATAACATTTAACATTTAATATAAAAGTGCACTATGTAACTATTAAACATAATCTATTTCCATGAACATAAGCAGCTGACACCAGCAGACCAAGGTGAGATCGGTTGGGAAAGGTGATCCCACTCATAGTAAGAATAGTGTTTATCAAGGTATTTTTAAACAGTAAACATCTATAATTAAGTAAATGCAAAATAGGTTTAATGCTTTACTGTGGAATTTTCCAAGCAAAGCAATAACATCTTAACATACAACATATCTACTTATTTTATAAACATACTGACAATACATACAATGTACTTATCTCTGTCCTACCTCATTTTTCCAGTTTCGTGCCAAAAAGTGCTCCGCTACATGAGCGGGCAGGACGTTCTCCAGTAAAACCCGGTTGAGATTTTCCATGGTTTCGATCTCCTCGCACTCCTTCTTGAACTTGTTCTTCCACAGAAAGTCTAACCTACAGTAATATTCATTCTGTTACAAGAGGACACAGAGGTGAAGAGACTGAAGGCACAGCTGGACAGCTTGCTTCCATCAAAGAAGACAGAGTGAAAAACACACACAGGCACTAGGACATAAGTCAAAAGAAGAGTTAAACAAGTGAAGAAATAGTGCAACAGATAACAACATATCTATTTCCATACAATGCACGGTTCAGTGTTCAAATGTCAGCATAAACTAATTATGCATTCAGAGGAAATTTGCTTTGCTAAGGATACAGAAAGACTGGTCGGATAGAATTTATTTTGCCTGTTACCAAGGTTTCTCAATATGGGTACCACTTAGGGAGACAATATGGACAAATGATAGTGTCATATAATCTCTACCTTTCTAATAGAAAATGTTCTTATGTGGTACTTGGTGTAAAAAGGTTTGAGAATTATTAGTCTAGACTGTTTTATTTGAGGCTATTTTACTGTGCTATAAATTTTTTTAGTTACCTATGTGTTTTGTGCACTTTTATTATTTCTCCATTTGCTTCATTTCGGAGTTTCGGTGCACTGATTTGGCCATGTTGTACACTGCAGATAGTAAAAACTAGGCTCAGGACCTGTATGCAATGTCTATGTCAAATGCAGAGCGTCTACCAGAAAGAAGCTGAGGGGACATCATCATTTACGATTCCCACTTAGGGGTTTAAACGACATGACACAGAATTATTAAGCTAATTTTACTGTATTTTAATTGCCTTATATCTTAAAAGTAACTTGAGGCCAGTACATTACAAGCCACTGCAGTTTTAAACGTTTAAGAACTGTCCCCACTGAGCAAAAGAGTGTTTTGTATCTGGCCTAAGAGCCCTGCAGTGAGTAACAACCCGAAAATAGCAGGCTGCCTTTGCAAAGAATGGTCTTCACCCAGCCCCTTGCTTCTCCTGGATAATAAATCTACAACATGCCCAGCTTTGAGTAACAGCAGCCTATTTTTACACTGGCCAAAGGGTAAATCAACAAAACTGGCATTGTTTAAACACTTAAAACCCATTTAACAACATATTATGATGTACAAAAATAAGCTTGCAGAGCCAGTTCCTAAGAAATAATGATAAGGTGCAACATATGTGGATCATAAGTTGAAGATTTCTATCAAAAACAGTACATCTCCCATTGAGTTATATTGGCCTCTGTCCAACATCTGAAATTATGACATCAAATTGTAGAATGTGAATGCTTACTATTCAAACTACTCACATTCAATATATTTCCTGTATTCAAGTCATTTGAAATTATCAACATTTCTCTTCTTGGCATTCTGTTCTTTGCAGTGTACAGTTGGCACAAACCCTCTCAAATAACCTGTGCTTGAAACTTAGATGTATAAAAAGGACATTGCATATACATGTCTGCTTGAGATCCTACAGCCCTAAATAATGAATAGGGCATTGTGTAAATAATATTGGCATAATGGTTTCTCTACATTCTACCTTCATGTATATATAGCTCTTACCAGGGTATTCAATGTGAGTGATTGAAAATTGCACACAAAGGAAATAGCATGTGAAAAGCCTGAATATAACCTATTCTCCACGTATTTGAAGAAAGTAGTGAAAGCAAAGATGAAAAATGCAACTCGTTTAGAGCTACAGAGATGAATAGACTGACAAGGCATGGCACCAGGAGTGCACTCTGTCAAACGTACCTGCCTGGCGAGTACCAGCAGAGTGACAAAGAAGATGAAGAGGGAGATAGAGCCCATAGTCTTCAAGTCTTTAAGCACTCCAGGTCTTCAAAAAATAAAGAAAAAAAGACATAAATAGATGAATAGGGAATTGAAATTGTTATATTAGAACCTCACACTCCAATCAGCAGTCAGCCACATGTGTCAAATTGTTGTTTAGAAGAGCATTTTCTTCCAAGATGACACTTGATTAAGGCTGTCACTTCTGCTTAGCACTGACAAGAGCTTGTTCATTATTTGCTTTACAGCAGATAAGCTTCACTGCCACCACAATGGGCGGAGTTGTTTGTACATATAGTAAATTGTGCCTTTGTTCTAAGAATGTCAGTCTCATTCATAAAAGGTAAAATGAATAATCAGGCCATCTCATTTTTATATTAAGTCATTAAAGCACTAAATGATTTAAGATAATATCCTGCTGTCTTATAATGAGATCTGAATATGAGATAAAATCAAAGGCTGCTTAGTGTTTTTTTCTGTTTTTTTTTTTCTTATTCCCTTTATATCAAGCAGAGCTCTAATGACATGAAGTAAAAATACACACATTGAATTCGACACATGGCAGCTTCATTATCTAATCAATTCTCTACAAAAACTGTCTGCCTGATGAATAGATGAATGGCACTGACCAAACTCTAGGTCTGCAAAAAATTGAGTTTAATAAAGGAGAGGGCTCTGAAACAAGATGAAAGCTTTCTATGAGGCTTTGCTCAAGCTTCTCTTACTGGTTTTTAGTTACAAAAAGAGCATATTCTTTGGCTCTTTCACATAAAGATGTTTTAACTATACCAAGTTGTCATCTTATGTTTTTGATAGCCAAACAAAGTGTATTTTAATGGTAAATGATAAACTGTCAAGGGCAATGTATCCACATATCTAGGGGCAACCATGATTCCACACCACGCATTTTTCATTATTGCCTCATTACACTGCTTGTCGTAAGTAAGCAATTGATTTCCTGTGCTCTAGGCAACATGAGGAACATATCATTTAGTCAAACATAAAAGATAAAAAAAAATCACCACTTCTTAATGTGTATACAGAACAGTTAAAGTTAAAAATATTTTGCCTTGTGCTGACCTGTCCAAGATTTCGGTCCTGTAGAGAAACGTGCTGTACTCATCCAACAGAGAGGAGTGAGTCTGCAGAATAATGATGTTGTAAACCACCACTGCTGTCAACATTATCACCATCTTCAGCTCGTAGTTTATTCTCAAAAACACGGAGCAGGAGATCAGGCCCAAAATGCAACTGTAAATCAAATACTGGCAAAACAGAATATTTATTTTTTGAGGGTGTATTAAAAATATATGTTTTACTTTAATCATTGAACCAGACTTACTGGGAGGTAAAAGTTGTTTTTGTCCGTCAATATGATGTGCTGCCCATTTAACAAGTGATATGTTTCATTGGATGAATTGTAAGCAGGAACTACAGAAATCATATTTTCCTCCAGGAAAAACTATAGTCAGAAAAAGCATGGTGCAAAGTTAGGTGTAACAACAGCACAGTGTCTTATAATGTTTTTTTTTAATCCTTCTCAGACTTTGTGTTGACATTTGTTTTATTGTTTTATTGCAAATACAATTAATATTTAACCCTGAACTTTGACATGAGTGATTTTTAGTTCTTCACAAAAGGTGCTTCTTGTTTTTAAGCAGTTTTGAGTATTTTCAACAAAAACACCTTTAACCTTGACAGACCTGATTTTTGCACAGGTTGTATAATAAAAACCTCTTATGTCAGCACTGGACCAAACAGGCCTTGTGCATTGTACCCACAAGAGGAAAATAGAATCTTGTTAGATAAGAGGCCAACACTGACAACAGTTCAATAATGTCCTGAAGAGAAGCTCCAGGCTGAGACGCCGATTGGCTGCCCTGTCAAGCTCAACCAAGTTAATTTGGCTCTTCCGCCAGGAGCGTCTGACCCACGTCAGCCACAAAACAAGATTATAATCTCTCAAATCGATTTGTGTGGAGGTCTAAACCAGGGTCCTGACACCCAGCTCCATCACAACTTGCCAAAGTCACAGGCTACAGCACACCTTCTTCAGACCTCCAAAGGAGGAGTCTAAGTAATGTGCCTAAGTACAGTCGTTTCCTATAAAAGCTTACCATGTTGAAGACAGCCATTATGAGTATTAGTGTGGTGGTTGTCATGGTGAGGGTGATACGGGGCCATGGCTTATTGGCAATAATGACGGAGGACCGGAGCAGCCACAGCCAAGATGTAGACGCACTTTTACTGCACTGCTGCGAAAGCATGAAGAGGATGCACAAAGGTCACGGACAAACGCTCAGCACAACTGAGGCTGCAAACATGACTAGCATAGTGAGTTAAGGTAAACTGCTGGAAAGCTGTCAAAATTATATTATAAATAAATGAAATTATGCTAAATAAATAAATCAATTATGCTGTGTTAGGTGTCACGAGTTAGAAGTGTCAGAAACAGCGGGAACAGCTAGCTGCAGGGCTAATACTTGGAGACAAAATTTTAAATCCATAACATTTTAAATCCATAAAATGTTGTCCAGTACACATTTATGAATTGTATTGGAATATTTAGCACAATGCACCACTTACATTTGATACTGATACAAGTAGTTACTTTTTCAAAATCCTACAAATAAGTACAATGCACTACATCAAGATACATGGTATGTTTGGTCTGGAAGCCCTCAGGTCACATCCACAAAAGTTACAACAGCTGACGGCTTTGATCAGTCAAGTCTAATGCCTGTACTCCAACTATGTATTTAAAGCTCAAACACTTCCTCTTTGTGTTCTATTCTCTTTCATTTAAGACATACCGCTGGACGAAACCAAAGAGGACTTATATGACATGAAGGCTATATCCTAAATAACAGGCCTTAAAACAAGTAAGTTATATTTCCCAGATCCTTTGTTTTGGAATGGTGTTTAGCTTTAAATCTTCACTAACAAGGTAAAAAAAAAAGATGATTAAACCGGGCCCTGCTTATACTTAAATAATGAGCAGCCCGATATGTACTTACCATAAAGTGTCCAATAAAACACACAAAAAGGATCACAGAGAGGATCAGAAAAGCCATTCCAAAAGATATTCCTAAAACCACAGTCCTTTAAAAAAGACATACAAGATATAATTACAAATCAAAATGATGACAAAATATTTCTCAGTAAATACAAGGCATACTTTGGCAGGACAAGAATCTGCACAACAAAAATGCAGAAGAAGATCAAACAGGCGCAAGTCACGTAGTATTTGAAAGCAGGCAGAGTTGTTGCTCGGTACTAAAGGAAAATAACAAGAAAGGTCAACATTTTTACAGCAGAATTCACAAAGGGATTTTCAAGATACTTCAAAAGCCACTTTACTGCAATCTTTATAGTCATCATTTTCAGGTATACTACAGTATTTCCCCATGCAGTAGAATTTGAGGGTGTAATTAAATAGAGTTGAAGCTCATGTTAATGCTTAATACCTCTTTTTCCAAAGTCTTGTTATGAAAGAATAGTGATATTCTTTGTATATCCTCAGACTTAAGCCATTGTCTGTAAAAAGAGATTACAAACATGAAAAGACAATTTCATTGTAGAGAACAGGGCATTTATTTTGAAATTACTTACTTTTGGGCATTTATCCCGTCAAATGTTCTTATAATTCTCTCATTAAGTTCTTCTTCAAAGCGTTTCTTTTGCGACTTTGTCCTAGTTTGGAAATCACCAACAAAAAATATTATTTTTATGTACAGTAATAAAGCTGCAAGTTTCATTAAAAAACAATAAAAAAAACCCCGAAAAAACATGAAGCTTGCCTTTCTGATCTTCTCTGAAAGTGATACTGCCCCATAGGCACACCCTAAACAAATAAAGACAAGTAAGAAAAATCAATATATAGTTTTGAAATGAAAATAAAAGTGTACACATTTTTTTTTTTCCCCACCGCTGTGGTGATGTGGCCGTTCTCATTTGTCATACTGTCTCTGTGGTGCAGGTTGGCGAAGGGTTTGGCTGCTCCCCAGGACTCTAAGTAGCGCGTCATCCTCACTGAGGCTCGCATCTTTGCCCCATTCAGTCTGGGTCGGTGGTACTGGGGACTTCTACGCTCCACCTTAGAAAGACACACCTGTTTAGATCAGTGTAAAATATGATAACTGTAAAAAGGGTAATTTTGGAAAAGCAATACCTTTGGGTTGATAACTAAATATGTAATGACCCCATGCTCTTTGAGATAGGGGTCTCTGTCCTGTCCATTGCCATCCTCCACTTTATAGGCACCATTTAAATGCTCCAGAGTCACTGATGTTATATGAACTCGCCTTAAAATACACACACACACACACACACACAATTATGTAATTATTTATATTAATAATATCATAATGTCACTTCTATTTTTTTATGATTGGGGTCATGTTTTTATGTGAAGGCTAGCATCATGTGTATGTTAACCATACACCACAAACCAACTTTTGCTTCAACTTCTACAGTGCAAATGGATTTTCCTTTTATTTCATACTGTACTATTGTATTGAGTTATGTATTTATTATACAATTAAATCAAATCATAAAACAAGTATCTAACTGACCCTGGCACACCTCCAGCCTCCATGTGATTGGCCAGCGTGACATCATGTGACCAGACGTCATACTGCCACTTCTGAAGTCCGATCACTCCACACAGGACATTCCCTGAGTGCACTCCAACTCGCATGTTTATGTCAACCCCAGTGGCATCACGGACCTTCCTGTTAGAGGTATAAATACATTATGTAAAAAAATGGAGATTTGTTTTCTCCCTGTAGCACTTTATCTGCCTCCAGTCAGTAAGTGTTTTAAATATTAATTTGATTTCATGCCTTTTGGCATTTATCCAAGCTTGTAACTGACAAAAGATTTCTATATACATACTTATACATATGTATCCCATTAAATTTAGTCTAATGTATATTTTGCATAGAAACATATTTTTTCATAGCTTCCAAATCATCTTTCAACGTTCTTTTGCGTGAGACATTAAAATATGTATGCAGAGTGGGTCTACTCTGCAGGATTTTATCAATGCATGTAATTACATTTATTTAGCCCACATCAGATATTCAGGCACCACTTAAAAATGATTACAGCCTTTAATTAATGCTTCATTAACTTCTTCCTCTTCCATCTAAGCCTGTTCTGAAGTTGTGAAAGCCTTAACTAATTAAACTCTTTGAAGTCAGCCCATCCAAAACATTTCTTTAAGCACCCCCCTTACGTAATCGCACTTACTTGATAGCCTCGCACATGTCAAGGCCCATTTTGACACAGTTTTTGGCATGGTTTGGCAAAGAGTCCGGTAATCCCGACACACAGTAATAGCAGTCTCCAAGAATTTTGATCCTCATACATTCATTTTCCTGTAAACAGTGAAAAAAGTGTTCAGAGCTCCAAGGTTCAACCAGAGGTCTCACTGAAATGTACTGTATTTCAATCAGGCAAAACAGTCTCCAATTCCATTCAGCTACACTGTTATTTGGCCTTTATATAGACATGAGAATTATATTTTCTGTAACACAATCATGGACACTGCTCAATACCTCAATACCTCATTTCTATGCTATATTAATTGGCCATTTATAAAATGTACAATAGCTATTATAAAACATGAATAAAACGAGAACATTCATTTCATTTTAATTTCAGTAGGTTAATAGTTCCTACATATAAATCATGTACATGTAAAATACATTTACACTGAAAGGCCCACCATAAACCTTATTATTATAAGGAAAATCATTTTATTACAATATTAAAATGGAGCTGATTTTAAAGTTAAGGTACGTAGGAAAATGTATAAGTAAAAGTGTTACCTTGGCGATTTGGTCAAATTTGCCGAACAACTCATTCAGCATGTGCACCAGTTCTCCAGGTGAGCAGTCACTGGCAAGTCGAGTGAATCCCACTATATCTGCATAGAGAATACTGCATGCAGAAAAAAGGGGATTATGTGAAATGGCCATAAGCAATACTGATAGTAACAGAGTGGTATTATGGCCTGGGACATGCCTGACATTGGTGTGCCTCTGTACATATAGGTTGTGAAAGTTGTTGGTGTTCTCCATCTGGCCGAAGTTAGGACCCTTGAGTCTCTGGATGATCTCAGCTTTCATCACCCGGGCGATATGAGCTGGCAGCAATGACAGCAGCAGCCGCTCCTATTGGCAAAAACATGACAGTACAGCAGTGTAGGGACTAACACACATATGGGACTAAAAGGAAGCATAACAACAAATCTGCTCAAGCAGTGTTGAATACATTTCCATTCATTCATTTAGAAGCTGTAAACATTAAGACGTACCACTAATAAAAACACTGTCACCAATCGCCTATGATTTGTTTTTTAAATAATTTGATAGCATATAGCCATCATTATGATCCAGTTTATTAACTGCAGCTTGTCATATAAAAGGTTAACTAAAAACAACATTACACAATGTTAGAGTCACCTCCAACTTGGTAAGTGCACTCAGAAATCAGCTTCTCTGAACAACACATTTAAAAGTAAACAGTACAGCAAGGCACTCTGGGTAAAAGCGTAGATCAAACAGAACATGTTATGAGTGTGGTGCATGCCCTGGAGTATTCAGAGACTGTACAATTATGACTTAAAGCACCACACCGCTGCTGTAAAACACTACACTCTAAGCAATTTTTTTTAAAGCTTTTGTTACAAAAAACTGCAGACCATATCCATAACCAGTCAAACACCACTCATGAGCTCAAAAGTAAGAGCTGTCTCAGAAATACAAAAGCACCAGATGTACCATGTACTAATGAACAACTGTAAGGTGTTTGAATTAATTTAAATTATTTTTTTATTAATTCATGTCATATCACCAAATCCTAGCCAACTGTACAGCCAGTGTAATATCATAACACTCAAATCTTAAATAAACAGACACAGTGAGAACATCCCATAATCCATATTGCATGTTCTACCCTGGGAGCCTTCTGTTATTCCATGCAAGCAACGTCTCTGCACTAGAGAATTGAATTGTACCACAAGACAGCAGAGGTCCAATAAATCATCACACAGTTAATTAACAATTACCACAAGCAGTAAATGTGGCTCCTGAGACAGTCTCTCAGTGGAATCTATCTCTTTTGAAAACCACAGAGAGAAAATGACTACAAAATCGATCACTGAATCAGCAACTACGTGTAAATACAAAGTTGTGCTGTATATGTGGCTAAGATACAGTTAGACTGCGTTGGTTTCTTATGGTGTTGCTATTTATGTTAGAGGTAGGCTACCTGTAGGCTACCAAATAAGGTCTAAAGGAGATTCTTAAATATATTTGAAGTTCTGATAGCATCAATCCAAAATAAACCTTCATTGAATTGGATCAGACAAGGCAACATCTCAAAACACTTTTAATCATTGCCACTACAACACTTAAAAAAACAAACAAAAAACATATTTTTATATTTCCCTATGTCCCGTTTCAAATCCATTAGGAACAGATAACAGCTTTCACTTTACTAAATGCACAGCCAAGAAATCTGTTATTAAAACTGGCATTTGTTAAGTGGTTTATGTTTATTGTCAAGCATAAGCAGTGCAGTTAACGAGAAAAAAAACCTTAAATTTTCAGTGAAATAATATAAGGAATTTAATGAATGATGTTACTGGCAATAAATTAAAAGCAAACACAGAAACCATGTTGTGTGTAGTGAATTCTTTCTTAATGTGTTCAGTCAATTCCTTAAGGTACCCTAACACTTGACATAATTAACATGCTTATTGTTATTAGTGCCATTATCAGTGCTACTGTGGGCTCTGTCAGCAGTCATTACCACCACCTCACCTGCTGTTGCTTTTCAAACTCCAGTTTAATGGGCGCCTTGATGCAGTTGCACGTGTCCAGGTATGTCTGCCTAAGGGCAAGCTCCATCAGGTGTTTGTGGTACGCTCCTGCCATATTGCCACAAAGGAAGATGATAATGTTGGCCAGAATCTGCAAAACAAATATATAGAAATTATTATGTACAGCAGAATATTTAATTACAAATATGCGGCATCAACACACCACAAAAAGCAAGGTCAACGTAGACAAGAAATCAAAGGAAATAACACTTCAAGATTGTCTTTTTCTCCCCCTCGCAGGGTCACAAAAAACTGCAAGTAATCTGCCTCTAGGTTTTGATTTGCATAATATCTTTTTGGAACAATTTTCTTGTGGGATGTCACAACACTTATTTATCCAGACTTAAGGCGAGCACAAAGTAGCACTTTACAGTAATACTCATGTTGGCAGTATCATGGCTTGGTATGAATGGATCACTTTACTAAAGCAATATGTAGGAATGCAACATTTAAGCTAATGAAATAATTGACTATCATTTATCGTTACCTGAACTACTAGCAATAGGTAGGAATGCAACATTTAAGCTAATGAAATAATTGACATTTATCTTTACCTGAACTACGCCAAAAGATGTTTGCTAACAAAAACAGACAGTGGAATTGTTACATCAAAATGACAGCATATTTATGTTGTGTTTTGTGTTTTGTTTTTATTTATGTTTATCTGGTCAAATGTATTTTAATATCAATATATAATAGAAATAATTGTTGACTAGCTGACCCATCTCTTACTAGTCAACTACAAAAATAATCAGAAAATAATTGTTTGTTTCAGCCCTAGCAAATAGCCAAGCTTAGAAGCTAAATCTACTCCCATGTGTATGTTCTTATAGCCAGACTGGGCCAAATGGAAGGAGAAACTGCGTCATAAGCGTGACCAAGGCCTATCCCACTCATCCCTCTATGTACTTGTTCTTTTATAAGGCCCCAAAGACAAACAGTGGAACAAAATTAGATCCAAGTCGCCTACTGTCACAATGGCAACCGCGAGCATCATATTCTGTCATTTCAGTCGCAAATGAACACAACATGAAACTAAATTAAACCCGATAATAGGATTCAGATCACAGCTCACAGACAGCAAGTGAATGTACAAAGAGACTGGAGTCCAGATAACCTTGGGCTTAATATTTTCAACTAAACAGACAATTGCATCTTGTATTCATTGAAAAAATGATTATTTCCATGACTTTCACATTCATTCATAAACATTTCCAGTTTTTCAGTGATTGCCAACCCCAAACAATTGTTTTTTTTTCTAGTTGTCTGCCTTTCTCTGCAGGACAATGCTAACCTGATAATTGCATTGGCTGTTGGAAATGCGCACTCTTCTCTGATGTAAATTTGAACAAGAGATTAACATGACCAGTTCTGGAGTGAGAGAGATGACCTTTTGAACAAGGGACGGACATTAATCTACCAAAATGCATGCAATTTACACTGATCAGGCAGAGCATTATCACTAGGGTCTATTATTGGTGGTCATAATGCCAAAGGTCTAATACTACACTCTATAAAAAGTAAAATGCAATGCCTCCTTCTACACAAAGCAGTTTGACCATCAGCAACACTGCACTTTCTGGCCAATTCACAACTGTTCACCTTGAAGCACGATTTGATACGGACCTCTGCAGACTTAACCTTAACCCATGTCCCAAGCACAAGCAGTAGATCATAAAATTCTCTTGAAGCATATTGGATTTGAAATGCTACATGTAATTCCAAAAATATATTTCAAAGAGAACCCAGGCAGTAGTAGTGATGTGCAAGCTACAAATCTGCATGCACTAAATGGCACCTTCCTTGAAAGAGTCACCACCTATGAATATCTTGGGTTTGACTTGACGAAAACCTATTAAAATACATATCTCTGAGTTATGTAACAGTTTAAAATCATTTTATCATATAAACAAATCTTGTATCCCATTGATCCCAATCACTGTACACTCTATGAAAAAGTAGGTTGGCCATCCCTATCTGTCAGAAGAGAACAACACTGTATAAGATGTATTTATAAGGGACTACTTGATACACTGCCTGAATATTTCACTTGCTTGTTGAACTTTGATATGGGAACTTTTAATATAAGATCTCATGATTGTCTACATCTAAAAACTGGCGGCACTAGAACAGCAATAGGAAAAATCAGATTTTGATTATTTTGCTTCTCAAAAATGGAATACATTTCAAGGACATGCAAAACTGGATACGTTGGTGCCACTAATGCACTTTAATAATCCAGTGATAAACATTTATAATCACATCTGCACCTGTTTTTAATGTTTTAAATGGACCTATCTAGTTATTTGTTTAGTTTGTTTTTGTTTGTAATGTACTGTATTTTAACAGAGTGCTCATGAAAAATAGTCTTGTACTCTCATTGGGCTCTCACTGTATAAAGAAAGCTAAATGAAAAAAAAAAGTTATTAGTCCAAGCATCGAGCCATTCTTACTCTGGCTTATCATCACGCACTCTCCTTGTTCATTCATCAACACATCTTACCACCATTGTGTAGTTGTGCATATGACATAAACATTCTTATGTCACTATATCTGGTGACATAAAACATTATCTGTCCAATGTTTCTTATGCAGAACACAGAGCTCCCATGAAACAACTCTCATACATTAGGGCCTTAAGCCTAGATCAGTATGTGCAGACATATAAATGTATCAAATAAATAAATAGAACTACATGAATCATTTCACTCCCTCAGATTTATGTCAGACTAAAGGGAGGGCCCGGTACATTATAAACTCTGACATTTGATGATGAACTCAACTTTCCACTTGTATTTATGGTTTAAGGGAATAAATTAA
>KN478034.1:21534-50382 GCA_000787095.1 Periophthalmodon schlosseri | reverse complement strand
AAAATACAGATTTTTTTAATATATATATAAAAAAAATCTGTACTTGCCCATCCCTAATCATTATATTAGTACAGGGATGCACAGATACCAATACTGGTATCGCTATCTTGGTAGGGCCTTTAATTTACTGACTGATGTAGGTCAGGAACATCTCATATGTTGGAACTTTAATTCATACAAAGCTTTAGTTACCTGCAGGATAAATAACAGTTACAAAACACAACTGAATCAATTTTGTAATAAATTAATTATTTTGAGAGAGAAAATGCCATTTTCAGTCCCTACACTGGTAACGGTCAATATCGGTAGATACTCAAAGCCATAGTTTCGATATGCTGGATCAGTGCATCCTACTTTTCTGCTGAACATTTTTTCACAAACTGCCACTGGACTCATATGAAAACTATGAAATATTGACCATAGGCACTATCCCACCAAACCAAGTCAGAATTAGAAAAACATGAAAACCTGTAATATGCACTGGCCCTTTGATTGTTCACTAAGAGCCCTTCTCAAGATCCTGCTCTTGGCTGGTGGTCCCTGGTGGTCCCCTGTGATCACTGTGCACTATGTAGAGCAATTTGGTCTTCATCATGTCGATCCTCTCTCTGCTCGCCAACTCCTCATAGTCAATGCTCAGCTCCGAGCCCAAGCTGTGACGGGCCAAGAGCTCCAAGCTCTCGGTGTGGCTGTGCTGGGCACTGTAAGGGGCCAGGCCCAGGTGGCAATCACTGGATTCCTCTGGTGGCTCCTGGTCCCTGCTGCCCCCTTCGCTGTGACCGGCCCACTCACTGGCACTGTGGCACTGAGTGGCCCCTGCACTGGACTCCTGGCTCTGAGCGGCCCCTTGCTGCCTTGCTGAGGGTTTGGGTCGAAACTTATTTGTGCCCTCACATAGAGAGTCCTGCTTCCTCTTGAGCTTATTGTGGATGACTGGCGCCACCTAAAGACACAAAAATCACCTTACACAAAGCTCTCACAACACTTGTTAATGTAAAACACACAGAGCATGACCACAGGAGTATGCCAAGAGGCTGGTTGGACATAGGAGGTATTCCGTGAAGTGAGCTGAAGCCACGCTTATTTCCAGGCTCAATAAATCCTTTCCACCAAAGTGGCTAACCAGAGTTGACGCCGAGTTGCTGTAGTAACAAGTACCTGGGTACAAACCTGGTTAGGACCAAGCTAACTGTCAAGATTATTTTTAGCTTTGTCACTGAGAATGTCAAAAGAAACATTTTAATCCAATGTTTCAGCACATGCACACACCATCAACTGTGTTTAATCCATTTATCTCTGTCTGAATAAAGTTTAAAATTGACTTCTTATAACTTTATGCTCTGCAACTAGGCTACACACTACAACAGCCAGCCTCCTGTCTGCTTGCGGAGTGACCAGGAGAGGAGAGGAAAGCGAATAAAAATAGGCCGTAGCATTAACTTAATAGCAGCAAATTAATAGCAGAATTAACTAATAATAAACAATAAAAGTTATTTATCCCACCCTCTACTTCTCAAATTGTATCATCTTACATAAAAATGGCAAATATCTCCCCGCTTTTGCAAAGAAATTATACACACAATAAATATTAAGCCCCAACGGTAATGAATATTGATATCGCCCCAATTAAGCTTTCATATGTTGAATGATAAGTCTGTGATGGAAATTTATTTGTCTTCGTGTTGTGAAGAAAATATTCTCATCATATGTCTTTGTGTAACTGCATTTGATCTGTGTCAGTCTGTCAGACCCAGACAAGATATTAAGATGTGTAAAGACTCAGCAGGCATTGTGTTTTTTCCTGTCTTCAAGTGTAAAAGCTGATATAAGCTTTTGTAATGTATGATATTTGTCATTCTGGTATACTCAGAACTCGACGGAAGGCTGCTGGTTGGTAGCCAGGGCAGGCCTAGGCCCTGTCCTGTCCATATCTGTTGTAATAAGGAACACACTTTTTTGTACTTCATGACTCACAATATATTATTTTTCCACAACAAGTTGATATAGCAATTATCGTGGCAGGCTTGGTGAACTGGAGAGGAGGGGGAAGTTGCTTCTTTGCCCTCACTCCTCGGTCAGAATGATCCGAGGAGTAAGGGCACAGGCAGGTGGACTGAAAACACAGACAGGGGGACTTCAGGCATAAACAGCAAGGTGTCAGGATCAGTACGGTTTTTATTTTGCCTTGATAGGCCCAATAATTCCGGAGAAACATACATTTAAAGTTTGGATTGAGTTTGTACAATAGCACAGCCCTACCGTGCGCGCTCTGCCTCCTCTCTTGTTTAGTCAGACCATAAAAAACATCACAACTGATGCACGTTTTGAGCCATTCTCACTGATGTCATTGGTCCATTCATCTGGCCTTCTGAGAGAGGTAGCGTGCAAAGCTCAGCGTAAACCTCATGCCTGAGTTAGTGCTAGTTAGACCCAGCCTTCTTTCTATGATGGTACGACTTGAGGCTTAAACTGGAGATGGGGCGGGTTTAACTGGAGATGGGCCTAGTTTCAGCTCAGGATCTCAGCCTTAACTTGTTAAGCCACTTCAATGAATACCCCCATAGCCAGGCTTTAATTCAGTGAGCTGGCTTCTCAAAGCCTGAACCTCGATCTTGTAAAGGACTGAAGAGCTGTGTGTAAGAGCGCCCCCTCTGGTGACTGCTGCACCTTTGAATCTGGGTGAGTTAAAGCTCCATCTGCACGCTCGTGTATCTAAGTGATTACATGGGATGGAAAGGGTTTATCACCGCATATAACCACTGCCCAGACACTCAGACTATACCACTGATCAATAATATGTGCAGAAACACATCTAAGTCTGATCTAAGTCTTAACTCAGGCTCTTAAAGGCGGGGCATTATACTTCTGCTAACACATAACATACTTGGATCACCAAGATACCTTTTACTGTTTCGAAGATGCTATATTCGCCAAAAACAACGTATTAAATGTTTAATAGGTTGTAGTTTCACTTTTGATGCTCTCCCCACACCAAGTCATTCCCCCTTCACAATGACACAACACGATCAGCGTGCATCCCACTAATGAGGGTACTGCACATCGCATGAGGTTTGTGAAGTTGTTGTGTACAGTTTTGCATCATGCTTTTGTATATTTATGGAAAATTGTCGTGTGGAAGCATGGATGACGTAGGCTTGTGAACAGCATCATACTGCTAACGGTAAGGGGAGTTCAAGTAGGACACAGGAGAGTTCTCTAAATTACTCAAACATGCATGGAAGACATCTAAAACCTCTTCAGACATGTTTTTGATGAGGGAACGTTATAACATCAGTTTTGCAAAATATCGCCTTCTTTAACCTGCTCCGGATCAGGTTAGCTCTGCTGCGTCTGTTACTAAAGTGATCTAACCATGCTAAAAAGTGAGCCGCCTTCATGATACAGCAAATCCAGGGTTTGAGCTTGACTAACCAACGTTAACCACACAACTTGCTTTGTAGTACACCCCTCAAGATCAACCAGCGTGCCTACACATTATGACACAGAGTAAACAATTCCATGTGAATAGTGTGCACATGTAATCACGAAAAACAAGCACGTGTACAGGTGAGTGTGTCGGACTCACCTGGCCCGTGACAGTGCTGCGGGCTCCAGCAGAGCTATGGGGTCCAGCTGCCTGTTTCTTGGCTTTTTTCACAGACAGGTAAACTCGACCCTGGTGAATGATGACTGCATCCTGCTCAGTGTCAGACTGCATCCCCTGAGGGACTGTGGGGGAGCGGCAGAGCTGTGTGTTTGAGCTCATTGGGAGGGTCTCCTTCAGGACTCTGTAGGCTGTAGAGTGAGCAGTCACAAAGGTCACCTTACACTGGCCATAACCTAGGAGAGACATGGAAAATTGGAATATGAAATAAGAAATAGGAGCATGAATAGGAGCATGTGACATAATAGAATGAATTGGTGGTTTTCAGATTTTAGAATGTGATGATGTCCTACTCACAGATGGGGGCACAAGCCAGTTTTTCCTATTACATTGTATTTTCCATTGAAATATCCAAAAAGTAAATTCACAGATGTTGAACTTTTAAACTGTTCATTTCTATCAGTGACTGGACCCTATAACTCACTAAATTACAACAAAAAATCTGCATTTGAACAATATTCATTTTAGCTGCCTCCATGTGGATTAAATATTATTGCCTTATAGAATGTTGTGATGTCATTTGAAACCCAGCAATAGACCCACCTTTAGTTAAGCTGGGGCAGGCCTTGCTGTTGCCTAGCAGACTCAGCACCTGCTGCCTGGCCCCATCTTTGCCCTGGGGCTGGTCCTTCTGGCCTTTCCTTTGGAAGAGTGCTGGACTGATCCACACACAGAGAGGAGAGTCTGGGAGGGAGTCCAGCCCAGCAGACAGGCCCATCTTACGGCGCACAGAGCTGGAGAGAGAGAGCAGGGGCACGCTCTTCACCTCAGCCTCAGGTGGGATGTAGATCTCCAGACCCTGCAGCAACTCCATACCTACAGGAAAAACCCTTTTTTCAGTTTTTTGGCCAGTTTTGTCTCTTCACATACAAGCTTTTATGTGAAAACAACAAAACTACCCATTCTGCATCAAAAGATCTTTTGATATTTAATTTAATCAACCTGCAGCCATAGAATTATATGGGACATTGTAACTTCAAAGGCTATTTTCGCAAATGCATTTTCTCCCCATAGGCACATAACAATCACGTCTTAAAGTAGCACTTACATGCATCAAACTTTACAATCTTGTATTTAATAAAATTTTGACAAATCATACAGAACCATTTTTTGATATCTAATTTCAAGTCTAATTTATGGAAGATATCCAAAATCCCCTCTGTGTATTTTTAGTATCTAACATGACAAGAAAATAATGCAAGAAATTTAAACCTGGCTCTTTTCATGTTTCTGTTTAAATGTCCCAAAATGGGTCATTTGGGTCATTTTTACTCACAAAATGCCTTATTTTTATATGAAAACATTACATAATCAAACATTTGTAATACATTTTTTTCAAACATTTTTGTAAGTAAACTACAGAAGAAGCTTCAGAGTGATATTTCTAAATTTAAGATTTTTTCCTATTCCTCTTAAGTATCGCACCTTAACCCATATCTGAGCTTCAAATCATGTTGTTGATCCAATAATAAAGGATTTACATCATGGGGACATGATTTTTGTCCCTATAAAAGAGGCAGGTGTGAGTGTGTACAGATTTAGTCCCCTCAGTGTGTTAAACACTTGCCGCACACATACTGCTCAAAACAGGTACCTGGATCTGTGGATGTGCAGGAGCCAAGCCTGACTCAGTTTCAGTCTGTGCTGCAGCTGAATTCTAATTCAGTCCAAATCACAAACACATGGTCTGTTTCAAAATGCGGTTGCCCCGGCTTTCACCCCACGACCCCCAAAACTAAAATGCAGCTGACCAGGAGTTATTTATTCAAGTAGACTACACTGCACTGACGGTTTTGAACTGATGTTCTGCCCATGTGCCTTTTGTGTTGGTATATCAAAGTTTGTTTCATGTTTACAGATAAATACTCTTTTTTTTAAATCACAGTTTACATTTACTATTGTTATTCATTGTTTTATGCCTATACGGCACCATATCACAAGCTCCTAGTTTGTGGATCTTGTTCACTAAAATGGAGCAATGTATCATGGTCTATGTAGTTTCATCTGTTTTTGGCTGCAATAATGCTTTTAAGAAACGGAGCTTCTGGATATATAGTGATAGCCCACGATATAGACTTTTGACGATACGATATCACACCATTTCGGCTATCACTGCGTCCATAGATTTTAAATTACACGTAGTTTGACTCTTCCTGGCATCGCGTGTGCTCGAAGAAACGAAAGTCCAGTAACAGTCAAGGGAAGTGCCAAAGCACGGCTCGCAGCTCACAGCAGAGACTCTGGCAAAAGTTAAGACGCTTAAATTCGTCTGTAATATCCGCTGTAATCTTACCTTAGGACGGAGCGGTACACAGAAAAAAGCGCAGTATGTGCGGCTGGTGTGGGGTTAATGTGGGTAGGCGCGACTGTCCACCTACACCCACCTTTCACAATAAAAGTACGACTATGATCCTCCGCCCCCTTTCACAATAAAATATTTTGGAGCTGATGTCGTCAACATTCCCTTGAAGTGTGATGGTAACTGAAGGCTCTGCTGTGTCTGATGTTCTGTTACTCAAGTTAGACTTTAATCTGAGCTTTGTACAACAGGTGAGCTGATTTGGGCTGTTAAACAAGTCCCTCCCATAAAATTACAGTTGTGAGCTATTTAGCATTAGACAATAGTTTTTTTTTAGTTAGTCCCTCTCACCTTTTTGTTGAAAATCAAGCACTTAAACAGGACCATGAATGCTCATATTGATCACAGGCTCCTGAAAATTTGTTGTGTAAAGCTATTTTGTATTTTTTTTTTTTTTTAGACCGTTTAAAACACATCAGCAAACTCAGGCTGTTTACTGATGTGTGCAGTGTGTCACTATGGTAACTGCTGAGCATTCCGTCAAAGACATACAAATAGAACACTGCCAGCATGATGTCACTGCAAAGTATCAATAAAAGCACGACTATGATCCGCCACCCCTTTCACAATAAAAGCACAACAATGACCCTGCGCCCCTTTCACAATAAAAGCACAGCTATGCCCTCCTTTCACAATAAAAGCATGATTAATGATCCTCCAGCCCCTTTCACAATAAAATCACGACCGTGCCCCATTTCGATACCCCCTACAGGGGTACTGAAAGTTAGTGGGTTGAGGGCCAAACCTAATGGCAGTTTGCACATAAAAATGTATCATTAAATTGACTTTAAATATTAACAAATAGACAAACATGGCCAGACAGAATTGAATCAAAATAGATTATTCTTTTAAAATCTCAGAGCCCCCTTGCAAGCCAAATTGTACCTCCAGTAGGGCCAAGTTTGGCTTGCTGGCTCCACTTTGGGCACCCCTGGAGAGCAAAGAGCAAAAGAGCAAAGCCGGAGCGAGACTGTTGAAAGCAATGCCCCTTCCCGCCCACACAGCTGGTTTAGCAGAGAGTGGCCACTTAGCAACGCTGTCAATCAAATATGTTACTAACGCTAGCAGGAGCGACCTCAGGGAAAGAAGGCACCTAATTAGAGACTCCACCCTCAAATTTTCCACTCCCATCATCGCAGTACTCCTCCGGCTCCGCCACGTCCTCCTCCATATCGTCGTCTCTAGGTTCCTTCACTAATAGTCCTGCTCCAGAGATGTCTGATCAACCCGCTCTGTTAGTGTCTAAACCAGCTGTACTGATGGAACTGAGGAATCTGTGCCCTGGAAAAGCTGCAGGTCCAGACAGCATCTGTCCACGATGTGAATATGCTGGAACATGCTCTAGATCCCCTACAGTTTGGTGTTGAGGATGATTTACTATATCTGTTACATAGGGTCTACTATCACCCGGATGAACCAGGTAATTATGTTAGGGTTATGTTCTTTGATTTTTCAAGTGCATTCAGCACCATCAGGGCAGCTATTCTTAGGGAAAAACTTAGGAGTCTGGGGATGGACTCATCCTTTATCACGTAGATCTCTGATTACCTGACAGGTAGCCTTCAGTATGTCAGGCTGGGGAACTGTGTCTCAGAGACTGTTATCAGTAGCACAGGGACTCCTCAAGGCACTGCTCTTGCTCCATTCCTCTTCACGTTATACACTACTGATTTTAATTATGCTTCCTGCCACAGTATTAAAAAATACTCCAATGACATAACAATAGTGGCTTGTAAAAAAAAAATGGAAAAGAAGCGGAATACAGGAGTCTTATAGAGAACTTTTATAGATGGAGCCAAGAAAACAGTCTCACACTAAATACCTCCAAAACAAAAGAGATGGTCATTGGCTTTGGGTGCGACACACCCTCGACTGTGACCATCAGTGGGGAAGATACTGAAATAGTGTCCACCTATAAATACCTGGGGGTGCATCGGGACAACAAGCCGGACTGGTCCATAAATACAGATGCACTTTATAGAAAAGGCCAAATCCGGCTATATTTTCGAAGAAAGCTAAGGTCTTTTAATGTAAACAATAAACTGCTGCATATGTTTGAGCTGCAGGACAGAACGTCACAAGAACTCCTTCTTCCCGACTGCCATAAGACTGTACCATAAGGAGGTTTATGGCAGATAAAGATTTGAACAGACCTACAATCTGAATTTCCCCTAGGGGATAAATTAAGTATTTTTGATTGAATGATTGATTTGATTTGACTGTTATTAAGGTTCATTATGATTTATTAAATTTTAAGTTTGTGATTTTTTATGATTTTTTAAATTTTAAGTTTGTCAGTAAATCATCTAGAGTGGGTCAAGGACGTGAACACACATTTTGAGGGGCAGGTGCTCAACCAAGAAAAAAGGACACTTTTCAATATTGCTTAAAATGAACTTACAGTCCAATTTAGAATAATGGGATATAAGATCATTGTTGTAGCCTGCTTCCCTCCAAGACTCAAAACATGCAATTGTTTATTAGACTATAACAGCTGGCCTACTTTTATGCCATACTTACTGCCATACTAATTTCCATTTTAGAAAGACTGATCACTTGGTTCTCTACTCTCTGTGCTCCGCCCCTGCTCCAGCACTCACAACGGGCTATGGACAAACACTCCAGAGAACTTTTGTCCACACATCTAGACTCAAGTGTTACGTTGTGTTTCAGGAGAATATGGGGGTGGGGGCGTCAAGATGGTAATAGTAGCTGTAGCCTTAGTAGTGGTAGTAGTAGCAGCCATAGTATTTTAGAGTAAAATGTAGGGTCAGACAGGCTCACAGGTCAACTATCAAGATCAAGGGTGGACGACGGCCATGAACATCGAGGTGACAGCCCTGCTCACCTTCTGTTCCTGTTTGAGGCCAAATGCAACTCGTATACTCTGAGAACTTTGAAAGAAAAGCAATATGATTTGTTTTTTAATTTTTGTTTCCTCCTAGCTGCTTCATCCTGGCACAAACACATCTCCCTTGTATGGTAGGGTAAGAGTTAGGGTCAGACAGGTTCACACGTCAGATTGAAGGGAGGGGTTTCAAGATGGACGAGGGTTGAATGGTAGTATTAGTGATAGTATTAGTGGTAGGGTTAGTATTAGCAGTAGCATTATTAGTATCAATGGCAGCAGTATTATTATAGGGGGGGCTTCAACATGACTGGAGGTCTTCAACATGGATGAGGGTCCATGTTATGGTAGGAGTAATAGTAAGAGTAGCTGTAGCATTAATGGTAGAGTTAGTGGTAGTAATTATTATAGGGTAAGAGGTAGAGGCAGAGAAGTTCACAAGTCGTAAACGCCATCCTTTAACTGTCAAGATGGACGAAGACCTTCAAAGTGGAGAAGACAGGAGCAGAAGGTGAGCACACCTCTTTGTGGTAAAATGCCACTCTATCGTAGCTGCTTTTCCAGGTTTTGACAGTGTGATTTGTTTCCCCCCAGGGCACCTAAGCAGAATCTGAGAGAATATGCAAACTCCACACAGAAAGGCCCCATCCAGCCCGGGAACAGTATCCTGGTTCTATTGTTGGGTGGTGACAGCGCTAACTTTGCGCCACTGTGCTGCCCAAAATGCCTTTTGTCTCAATGTGAGTTTTTAAAGTACTGCTATGCTAAATGCAATTCTGAGTAACCATTTGATTTTGCAGGTTGTGTGTGTGTAATGTATAGAGCTGATCTTAATGTTGCTATCATAAGCGATTTACCCTTTAATTTTGCAGGTATGGCAGTTTTTGTGTGTGCTGTATTGGAGAGTACAGCTAAGCTAAATGCAACTCTCAAATGTGAATAACCCTTTGATTTCACAGGTTTTTCAGCTTTTAATTTGTATTTGAGAGTACAGCTGAGCTTATTGAAACTCATATGTGAACATTCTTTGCAGATTTTGTGTACTGTATTATGACTAACAGCCCATTTTTCATTGCAGTTTCTCTGTGCATATTCAGACTAACTACTAACACTACTAATACCACTCACTAACCTTGCACAAGCACTGGGTGGTGGGTTTAATCCAGCCACAATGGGGTGCTGTGTGTCCCCTATGTGCCAGTCTCCAGCCTGGACAATTGGAGAGGGTTGCTTCATTGTAAAACCTACCTCTTCTCTCGGTCTTTGTGGAACATTTATGTGATTCAGTGTAAAAAAATAGATAGCCACTGTGTCTGCTCTTGACTTTGCTAACATAACCCTTCCAGTTTGTGTTCAACTCCCAGATCATCAGGCTTTTCTGTGTCAGTTTGCATGTTTCTCCATTAACCCAAAACATGCACAGTAGGTCAAATCCTGCAGCAAAAGATGTGAGACAGGCCTCTATGGTTGTGTTTAGCTGTGCATATGACTGAAAGGTTTTTATTCTGCACACGTCTCTTTTAATAGTTGTGAAACCACTCATTAGGGGCTTGAATGACTATGCTAAGTAGGACTCAGTCACAGTGCACACTTAGGGTAGCACAATAGACCTAGCCTACAAACAGAAACTATAAACAATAGGGTTTTGAGTTTCATTGTAGCTAGCTCCTCCCTTCAGGTGGATATAAGGCAGTGCCCACCAGTAATCTGACCAGAACTGAAGAAGCGGCTTGGACGGCTTACAATGTTTTGTCCAGTTGACAGATTTTATTTCTCTTTTGCTATGGATCAGACCTGGATGACTGAGGGCTTACACAGATATCTTCTCTTTTAATCTTAAAATCATACATCATAAAATTATTTGTTTGTATTGTGATTTTTAATATCTTTCTTTATTCTGTAAAGCACTTTGAATTACTTAAATTGTCCTATTTTCAAATGCTAGTGTTCTCCCCGCAGAACAGGTAGTTAGGGTCAGGGCCAAGGGAAATAAAGGTTCATAGGTCACAAGTCAACCTTGTCTTCTTCGAACTTTAAAAAACCCCAAAACTTTTCTTGTCCAGTCCAAGAAATTCATGACAGAATCTGACATTTCTGAGCTCCTGCTGCTAATCTCAAACATACCAATTTTGTGAATTGTACCAAAATGGTAAATCACAAGTTCAAATATTGCGAGAATTCCTCTTGCTGCGCAAGGTTACTACACTGCCATATTGCACAATCGTGCAATATGGCAGTGTAGTAATCTTGCGCTTAGTTGCGCTAAAACCACAGGCTATTAAGTACCAAGAATTCAAATGCTAAAACAAAGTACAAAAAAGTGTATTATTAAAATATAAAACACTAGAGCAATTAAAAAAGTGGCAGGCATAAATCCTTTGCCAAAATTGAGTTAAAATGTTTGCACTCCCTTCTCCCTTTGGCATAACCCACATAAGGTGCGACTTCTACCCACGTCGAGGATGGCTGTAGGCCATCTGTAAGTTTTGCTGCAAGAGAGGTGTGGTTTGACCGAATGGCAAGGAGAGAGAAGTGTTGAGACAGTCACTCTCCAGCTACAACTCATCCTGTTACATTGTTGCTACTGCTGAGCTAAAACTATGTTTCAGGAGAGTATGTAATGATTATAGTTCGCAAACTGTGACTAATTACTCAGATCCATATTTTAAAATGAGACACATTGCTGCAGATTCTAACTTTGGTGTTTCATTGCAAAGCTTGCCTGTTTTATCTGTAGAACATCCATGTGATTCACTGTAAAGTTATGATACCATGTCTAATCTCCACAGGTTTCACTGGTAATACACCAGCCAAGAAGTTTGTGATGGATAAATGTCCTGACCTATTTAAATGCTGTAGTGGTTCTGCCATGTTTGAACAGTGCACTGCATGACACTGCACCATGGATCTATTATCACTACACACACAAGAAACAAGTTTCCCTCAAGACAGGTTGCTAGGGTCACAGGAGACCAGAAGAACCTTAAAATGTTAATGTTAAGTTATTCACGTGATCCACTGTAAAAGCTGCCTCTTCTATTCTCAAAAACACATTAATTTTGAACCAAACCTTGTTTCATTCTTGATTTTAATTTATTTGTAGTATCTGCAGATCCAAACGTATACGAGCGCTGGGGGTTTCTTTACAAGGAGAAATATAAAAGATCATCTTCTTTCAGTACATTCATTGATAAATTTGGCCTTAAATAGACCCAGAACTGATACATAATTTCTCTCTGTGTGTATATGTGTGTGGGCATTATACATTCACAAATTCAAGAATTAGTCGTAAAGCTAAACAATAACTATCAAAACAATTGGAGTTATTTTTGGCAAAAGCCCACTTAAACTGTTCTGTAACCCACTTCTGGTCCCAGACCCACCCATTGGGAATCATTGTTATGGAGCACCCTAATCCAGTGATGTCTGCTGCTCATTTAATTCAGACAAGAGCTGCTGTGATCTGAGACAAATTTCCTATCTTCAGGAGCTGACACTGGACTCACGATAAACCATGTCGGGCTGGACTCCTGATACAGATAAGTGTGTTTTACCATGTTTCTGAGCACATCATGTACTTTGAGTAGAGAAAATACTGAGTCACACATTTTCTAAAAACAGTCTAGATGGACAACTGTAGAAACATACAAGATTACATTTTTATTAAGAGGTTGCCATATTCATCTCAAACACAATGTCCAGAGAATCCTGTTTATTAAATGGTGTGTTCTAATACTTAAGAACAAAGAGTCCATTCATTCCCTGATTTGTCCTTAAAGAAGACATTGTGCTATATACAATTTGCTATATATAGTGGATCATTGTTATACAGGGTGTCCATAAAGTCTCTTTACAATTTAAAAAATGTATTACAAAGGCAATTGATAAGCTATATTAGATTTGTTCTATTATCCTCAGAGTATTCTTTTTTACCTCATTTAATACATCTCTATATGGGGACTCTTAGTCACAGGAAGCACATCAAGGCGGAACTCAATTTCTTGCCATATTCACTGTAGCACAGCCTCTTCAGTGGTTGCAATGGCATCTGTTATCTTTTGCTTTAGTTCAGTAATGTCCCGTATCTTTGTTTGGTACATGATATCGTTAACATAGCCCCATAGAAAGAAATCCAGAGGTGTGATATCTGGTGGACGTGATGGCCACAAAATTGGTCCATCCCTTCCAATCTAACGGTCTGGAAATGTTTGATTGAGGAACACATGAACATGTAGACCCCAAAATGATGGTTGGTTGAAGGTCCTGCAGTTGTGGTACCACATATTCAGTCAAAAGGGCAAAGTAGGCATTTGTAGTAATTGATCTCTAGTGGAAGAAAAATGGACCAATGCACATGCAATTAAAAACAGAAGCCCTTTATGATTAGAGAAAAATCAAGGATCGTTATGCCGCCAGGACCGGCGTTAACGGGGCCCCACCCTGGAGCCAGGCCTGGGGTGGGTGCTCGAGAGGGAGCGCCTGGTGGACGGGCCCCATGGGGGCCCCGCTGGGCTCAGCCTGAAGGAGCGACGTGGGCCCGTCCTTACGTGGACCCACCACCCGTGGAAGGATCCGTAAGGGGCTGGTGCAGAGAGATCTGGAGACTGGCTCTGGGGACATGGAATGTCACCTCGCTGGGGTGGAAGGAGCCTGAGCTTGTGCGGGAGGTTGAGCGTTACCAGCTAGATATAGTCGGCCTCACCTCCACGCACAGCATGGGCTCTGGAACCCAACTCCTTGAGAGGGGCTGGACTCTCCATTTCTCTGGCGTTGCCCGCGGAGCGACGGCGAGCTGTGGCTTATTGCCCCACAGCTCAGCCGCCACGTGTTGGAGTTCACCCCGGTGAACGAGAGGGTCGCATCCCTGCACTTTCGGGTCGAGGACAGGTCTCTAACTGTCTCTCACATCGGCCTACGGGCCAAACAGCAGTGCAGAGTACCCGGCCTTCTTAGAGTCCCTGGGAGGGGTACTAGACAGTGCACCGACCGGGAAGTATGTTGTTCTCCTGGGGGACTTCGATGCCCATGTGGGTAACGACAGTGACACCTGGAGGGGCGTGATTGGGAAGAACGGCCTTCTTGATCTGAACCCGAGCGGTGTTCTGTTATTGGCTTCTGTGGTGAGCGGTGTTCTGTTATTGGACTTCTGTGCTAGCCACAGTTTGTCCATAACGAACACCATGTTCGAGCACAAGGGTGTCCACCAGTGCACGTGGCACCAGGACACCCTAAGTTGGAGGTTGATGATCGACTTTGTCGTCGTGTCATCTGACCTCCGGCCGCGTGTCTTGGACACTCGGGTGAAGAGAGGGGCAGAGCTGTCAACCGATCACCACCTGGTCGTGAGGTGGATCTGCTGGCGGAGGAGGAAGCTGGATTGACCTGGCAGGCCCAAGCGTATCGTGAGGGTCTGTTGGGAAAATCTGGCAGAGCCCTCTGTCAGGGGGGTCTTTAACTCACACCTCCGGGAGAGCTTCTCCCAGATCCCGGGGGAGGCTGGGGACATGGATTCTGAGTGGGCCATGTTCTCCTCCTCTATTGTCTATGCGGCTGCTCGTAGCTGTGGTCGTAAGGTCTGCGATGCTTGTCGCGGCGGCAACCCCCAAACCCAGTGATGGACACCGGAAGTAAGGGATGCCATCAGGCTGAAGAAGGAGTCCTATCGAGCCTTGATGGCTTGTGGGACTCCTGAGGCAGCTGCACCACCAGAGCCACGCCCACTGTGTTCACAAAGTAGTCCACAGACCAGTTGGACGTTCCTGGGAGAAAATACACAAGTTACAGTCAATGTGTTTGAATGAATTTTTTGTTTTTCATTCATTCACCACTGAAACTCATTTCACTTCTATTCTCCAAATTAGGAACACCTACACGTAACATATTGTTTCATGTTTATATCACATTAACTTTATAACTCAGAAAGTTTGATGTTATAAAGCTGATCACATTCTAGAGTAAAAGTGAAATATTACATAATGTAAATGAAGGATTTCACTGTTAGGTCCTTTTTCCTTTTTCTTTTTCCTCTGAGCAAAATGTGCCTTGCCCCAGTACAGATATACTGTAAAAGCAGCTCGAAATAAGTCAGCTGTGTGTTGTCTGCATCTAATTAGAAAGCATTTTATTGTCCAATAATCAGGAAGTGCACATAAACATGCTAGTTTTTAGCTTTATCATCACAGCAAAACTCCGGACTGGCATCTGAAAGTTGTGAAAAGAGCTTATAAACTCATTGTGGTGAATAATTAGAGCTTTGAAGATGTAGACAGACTAATAATGCAGAATTATTCAAACATGTGAATGAAACAAAACAAAACGCAATTCATTCACATTCTAAGCTCACAAGTGTCAATTCTGCATAATATAGGACCTTCAATACAGATGTGAGGCAGCTAAAATGAATATTGTTAAAATGCGTAATTCTGTTGTAATACAGTGAGTATTAATAGTCAAGTCTGGATTGAGTTGTAGTTAGGTCTAGTCAATTACAGAAATGATCAACAACAAGAAGTGCAATGTAATGGGCCTTTCCCTCCCTCTGGGAGCATGGCATCAATACATTCTAGAATCTACATACAGTACATACGTACCTATGTAAGCTGTTCTGTCTGTGACCATGTACTTGTTATGGTTGACTCTGGCAAAGGGGATCTCCCCTTGTGCGGAGCTCGCAGGCACCACAAAACCCTGTGCAAAACAAGCACACAGCCCCATGTCAGAGCTCCACACACAGCTCCATGTCAGAGCTCCACAGCCCCACGTCAGACTTCCACACACAGCCCCATGTCAGAGCTCCACGCACATCCCCATGTTAGACCTCCATAGCCCCATGTCAGAGCTCCATAAACAGCCCCATGTCAGAGCTCCACAGCCCCATGTCAAAGCTCCACAGCCCCATGTCAGAGCTCCATAAACAGCCACATGTCAGAGCTCCACACAGAGCTTCATGTCAGACCTCCACAGCCCCATGTTAGAGCTCCACAGCTCCATGTAAGAGCTCCACACACAGCCCCATGTCGGAGCTTCACACACAGCTCCATGTCAGAGCTCCACAGCCCTATGTTAGAGCTCCACATACACCCCATGTCATAGCTCCATACACAGCCTATGTCAGAGCTCCACACATAGCCCCATATCAGAGCTCCACACTGGAGTAAAGTACTCACCCCTCGGCTCACCCCTTGGATGTCCAGGCTGCTCCATGGCTCTTGCAGGGAGACCAGATAGCGGAGGAAGGGGAACATGGCGGGTTGGGTGTTGGCCCAGCAACTGATCAGCACCACACACACCGCTCGTACGCCACCCTCCGCAGGGCAGAGTCAGTACTGGCCCAGTACCTGCACACACATATGCTAGAATATACTCAGGTTCAAGGACAAGTACAAGCACCTGTTTAAAGATCTACTCAAAAAGGCTTACCCAAAAACATGTGCTGAACAACAGTAACTTGACTATATGTAATAATTTTAATAATCAGTTACATGGAATTCAAGCTATAGATTGATCAAAACAACCTGTGATTACAGCAATTTTAAATGAAGCATAAGAACTGAGGTGACAAGATGAGCAAACCAGTCGACTTATATATGCATGAATTTCTCAAAACGGTACTCTTTATATGGTTTATAAAAACATGATAAATAAAGCTATATGTTCACTGTTTTCTCTTAAATCCTCTATTACACAAAATTGAGGTTATATTGTTACCTCATCGAAAACATACCTGGAGCTGTGTTTTTTTCATTCACGTTTGGATTATTAGGCTGTCTACATCCAAAGCTAAAAATGCTCCGTTTCACCTTATGATGTCATTAAATGGTAGTTTTAAGGTTAACAGTTTTTTTAAGCCTCAACTGAACTGTTTTACTCTTCAGTACTCTAGAATAACCTTAGGCTGTTGCTTTTATATTTGGATATTTCTGTTTAACCTTCTTCGCAAAAGAAAAATAAAATCTGTCAACTGGACAAAACATTGTTGGAGTGAAGACGTTTCGCTGCTCATCCAAGCCACTTCTTCAGTTCTGGTCAGATTACTGGTGGACACTGCCTTATATCTAAAGGGAGGAGCTAACTACACTGAAACTCAAAACCTGTTCTGTACTGTAGGCTAGGTCTATTGTGCTACCCTAAGTGTGCACTGTGCCTGAGTCCTACTTAGCATAGTCATTCAAGCCACTAATGAGTGGTTTCACACCTATTAGCATCCTGGCTAGCCCTACTGTTCTCCTATTGTTCTCTTACTTGTTTGCTTTGGGTCTGGAAATGGAGTTATAGATGGGAGATAGATGATGTCTGAGACCCCCATTCCTGTTCAAGGAAGAATTGGCTTTCTTAACAAAAATGCTTCTTTATCTTTAACTCCCCTCTCAAACCATTGCATTTCTCTGGCTAAGATCTGTACCTCACTATCATCAAAGGAGTGGTTAGTGGCTTTGAGATGGAGATGTACGGTGGACTAGGGTCCAGAGGTGTTGGTACATTCTGTTATGGAGTGGCTGTTTAGTTTCTCCAACGTAACGCTCACTGCATTCTTCACTACACTGAATGGAGTAGACCACCTTCTGTACAGTTGAGCTTGTCAATAGAAAGTTTCTGATATTTGCTGGTGCACTAAGGTGTGAAGTAGTTTCAGTGAGGCTAAAACAATAGGTGTAACTTGAAAATCCAGGCCCCAAATGATCCAAATGATTCTATTAAAGGTATATGGAGTTTAAAAACAGTGGAGTGCTTCTTGTATTAACACAGCACAAGGTGGAATAGAGTGTTTTCAGTTTGAGAAAAGAACACAGCCTAAATATGCAGGGTTTGTGTGTTAAACATGTGAATGAATCAAAACACAACTCCAGGGATGTTTATAATGAGGAAACAACATTATAACATAAATCATATATCAAATAGTGCAATATAAATACTATTACAAGAGAGCCAGGATTAAGAGTTTACTTCTTGTGATAGGAGAACTCCATGATGGACAGGTAGTTCATGACCATGATGTAGATGAAGCTCTCAGCATTATCGATCACACGAGGATGGCCTGAAGATCAGAGGTTCGGCCAGACACACAGGAGGGGTGTGAGCTCTGCAGGAGAACAGGTCACTGCAGTGTCACAATACAAAAATACCAAACTTGATTTGGTTACTAAGGACTACACTCAATAATAAATGTACTATACTCTCAGTTCCTTCACCTACAGCCCAGTACAGAAGACCTTTACACCAGTGCTTTCAGGCATCAGTGTCCCTCTACTGTGGCACTGGGGTTAGACTGATACCCGTGTGAGGGATCACTGCGCATTGAACCTCTTTATGGACTCTAATCTGTTCCTGCAGTCTTTGATTTGGCGCTATGTGCTGTTAAGGTTAAGACACACGTGACGTCTGGAGCTGCGATGGGCAGATGCACATGAGCGAGCGAGAGGCTGGAGAGGGGAGCAAAACGACAGTGACATTCTTTTATTGTTGAGTGTTTAAAACAACTTTTACACATCTGCTGTCTTCATGGGGCAAATATTAAACCTAAAAAAATGTGTTGACCACGAGGGCACTTAAGTCAAAGAGGCAGGTGCCTGAGCACCACCTGGGTCCTATCTGTGCACGTCCCTGGAGTGGGTTAATACGAACATTGTAAAACCAAAATGACAAGTCTGACAGAAGCAGTTACAGTGAGAGGGCAGACGGTTTTCCAAAAACAATATACACACAACCCAGAGTATTTAGGGGAGGGGTCACATAGAAAGGAACAGACTTGCAAGGCATGCCGAGGTACCTAGCATTTGAGAAACAGCCACTTTAAATGGTCCTATATTACCCAAAACTGACTTATGAACTTTAAGCCATGTTATAATGCTGTCACCTCATCAAAAAACAACCTGGAGTTGTTTTTTGTTTCATTCACGTTTGAGTAATCCTACATTATTAGCCTGTCTACATCCTCAATGCTCAAAATGCTCTCTTCCACCTTGTGATGTCATGAAATGGTAGTTTTTCAAGTTAACAGCTATCTTTTACCTTTTATTTAGGTGACTGAAATTATCCAAATGATTCTAGTGAAGGTGTATGGAGTTTAAAAACAGTCGAGCACTTCCTGTATTACCACATGACACCACAAGGTGGAAGGAGCGTAAACTCAGCCTGGAACTCAGCCTAAATATGCAGGGTTTGTACGTTAAACGTGTGGATAAAACAAAGCACAACTCTGTGTGTTTTTGATGAGGAAACATTATAACATAGATAAGAAAACTGCGTAATATGGGCCCTTCAAGCATTCTTGCTCTTTAGCTTCTCCAGTGCTGCCTCTTTCAGTCGGAGTGCCTCTCGTAGCAGCTGGATCTCTCTATGAATCTGTAGCTCACAGTCCGTGTCCGGCCTGGTTGTGTGGAGGGTCAGTGGGGTGGTCACCGAGGTGGTCACTGTGGCTGGCATAGGTTGGACTTGAATCTGGCCGCTTACACCATCATCTGGGATAGGGTTAGGGTTAGCATCCATTGGGATGAGAGTTGTGGCAGTCGCTGGGGTGGTTGTAGCAGTGGTCGTGGGGGTGGTTAGTGGGGCAGAGGCTGGGGTGAATAGATTGCTTGGCAGGGCGGGCAGTAGTTTGACCACCTTATGGGTGGTCAGTGGGTTGGTCAGTGGGGTGGTCAGTGTGTCAGTCTTTGGGGTGATGAGCGTGGTGGTGAGCCTGAGCTGTTTCCGAGCGGTCTCCCTCCGGTCCCCAGCCCCAGGTTTGGAACGTCTCTTGTGGCCGTGGTGCCGGAGCAGAGCGGCCGGGGAGCAACAGGGACACTTAGTGCGTTTGCGAGTGCGTCCCACCCGGCTGGGCGCGGCCTCTACCTGGGGACAGCCCTGAGAGTGGGGCGGGTCTGCGTCACACAGGAAGTCCTCCTCAATTGGTTGGGTGTAGTCCAAGGGCGGAGAGGCAGAGCTCCTCACTATGTCGAGGCAAGCCACACGGGGCAGTTTGATCTTTACCTCTGAGGTTATACCAAACATCTGCTTCAGTTTGTGGTCCGCCAATGCACACAGAGCAGGTGAAGGACTGGATATCTACAACACAACATTTGACTTATTAGTTAAAGGCACTGTATCTGTGTACTTTTCACATTCATGAAAAACAGAAGTGTTAAGGTATCCTTCGTGAGGGAAATTAACTCTTTTCATTTGACCCATCCTTCAGTGCCGCTGGGGCAACCTGTCAGGAGCAGTGAGCTACTGCCATACAGCACCCAGGGACCCATCTCCAGATCTTGAGCTAGTCTTGGTCAGGACTACTATAGCTGGAGGATTTTACCTATGGTGTGTGTGCATGATTTGGGTTATTTAGCCTTAGCCTACTGAGGCTAAATAATTTTGGGCGCTGTTAAACAAAGTGTAATATAATTAATGATTTCCCAAATAAACTAAACTAAATATTGTGGTATGCTGTTATATGTTTTTTGTAACAAATATCAAATATTCATAAGAGCTAAAATAAATAAACAAACAAACCCCAAAGAAGCTATTATGACTACCTGTATGTGGTGAGCCCTCTGAATTGGCCCCTCTCTGCTGGATGCAAGCTGTGCTGAGGAGCTGTGGTCCCTGGGTGCTGTGCGTGTCTCCCCCCCTGTCCCCTCCTCAGCTCTGGAGCCTGTCTGAGCTAGATAACATCCCACAAAGCTCACACTGTCATCATCACAAGCACGTTTATTTGCTGCCTCATAAACACCATCAGCACAGAGGTCTATGCGTTCAACTGCTCCTGCCTTTAGCTCCTGCTTCTCAACCCGGAAGAACACTTTATCATTCCACATGAGCAGCGAGCATTCTGGCCTCTTCTCCGTCTCTGTGGAACCCAGGGTCACTGAACTGTTTTTGTTCGTTTTTTCTCTTTTGGCCACAACTTCCACCACTTCACTGGTAATATCTTCAGGAATGACCAAAGCTTGAGAGGAGGACAAGGAGTTGGGTCTATTATCTTCGATCACCCACTTGTTTGGACTGTTGGGTCTTTGGGGCAAGCGCAGTATCAGTTTGCGAGTTTGCTTGTCTGATACAGGTCCAGGGTTGGCAGTGTTTGTGACTTTGGTAAAACTTCGAATTGTGTTCAACTCAGTCGATTGTGGAGTGGGAGCAAGACTTGTATTTAGGTTATCATTACTTTCTGCAGGTAATTTGACGATTATTTTGCAATTTGCAGATTTGTCATTAGGAACACCCAACATCGTTTTTTGGGGGGGTGTACTAGGTTGAACTGGAGCAGGCACTTGTATTACGCAGGTGCCAAGAGACATAGTTGCTGGAGTGGAGTGGGTAGGCTTTGTAGATGGGGTAGGCTTCACAGGTGGGGTAGACAGTGTTGGAGAGATACAGAGCTGGACAGATGGTTGGACTTGTTCTTTAGAATGGACATGGCTCAGTACTGCAGCGGTCAGTGGTCTCATGGCTTTGACCAGTGGGATAGGATCTCTGGACTGCGTCACCAGAGAGGATACGACATGGACGGAGGAGGTGACCACAGTTTGGGTCTGGATGGACTTCCCAGAAACCATCTTTAGAACTCTCCTATGTCCTGAGGGCTTGACCTGGTAGAAGAGCTTGGTCCCGCTGCAGACACAAAGCACAAGTGTTTCTGATTCAAATACTATGACTAATACCATTTACGTTAATTTATTATTATTTTTTTTTTGCTATTCTCAGATGTTGTTTTGTCTTATTTTGGTGCCCTTATTATATTATGTTCATAAATATTCTTACAATTGTGGGTGTCATCAATATTCCCTGGGGTGTGACGATAACTGTAGACACTGCTCAGTCTGAAGGTCTGTTACTCAAGTTAGGCTTTGACCTGAGCTTTGTTTTAATACAATCAGACCAGAAAGAACTGACTTAGCATAACTTTACGGCCACAAACTAGCTAGCATTAGCCAACAGTTTTTCAGTTAGTCACTCTCACCTTTTTGTTGAAAATCAAACACCTAAACAGGACCATGAACGCTTCTATTGATCACAGGCTCCTGAAAATGTGTTTAAATCCATTTTGTATTTTTTTTCTTGAGTTTGAAGACTATCTTAAAACAGTGGTTGTTAATGTGTACATTGTATCACCATGGTAAATGCATAACATTCCACCCTAGAGACACACGCTTAAAGTCCTTTCAACTGACAAGAATCATGTCTTTGGGGTTGAATAATGGCACAACTTTCTGAAGCTTTCATGGAAAAATTATTTCACTTGTGTTTACTTATACTGATAGAGAAGATGTTGAACTTTGTGCCAGTTTTGATTTCATGTGAATAGACCTAGAAATTACAAAGATATTGACCATAAATCAGGTAAACAAATCTGCAATCTGACAATTTAACAGCAAATTCCACCATAGAATCTACGGGAGAACCGCAAGGTCTCCGGGTGAGGATTTAAATAAAGAGAATCCCGAGAAACTATCACGCGATCCCATAAAAAGTATCTTGTGATCCTGTGAAAGTATCTCATGTTCCTATGAGCACAGCAACAATGTTGGGAATAACGCTGTTTAAGTATAACAGTGTTAGTAACAGCATTATTTTTACCAGTAACGAGTAATCTAATAACTAATTACTCTCTTACTCTGTCAGTTTAACGGGGTTCCTTATTTGCCTGAGACTGTGAGTCTCAGGCAACGGTGACAGATCAGATCAGACTCCCTCATTTGATTCATAGGAGCTGCAAAGTTCTTCCTTTGTTTTGGGAAGTAAACAAGACCGAGACGAGGGATTAGATACAGTGATTGGCTAAAAAAGAGATTAACTCTAAAGGTGATCAATGAGAAGACTTTCTGACCTTCCATTGGTTTAGTGCTGGCACACACTCAGATACTCACTGTTTTCAACACACATGAGGAAATATAGCAATTCTTGTATGGATATACTTTGTAATTTGGTGAATCTTTTGTGATGGGAGTACAAACAGACGACTACAGCAGAGGTTGACACGTGCGTTTGGAGTTTACAGACCGCTAAAAAGATGTCAGCAATGCGATAGTGCACATAGCCCACCCCAGTGCAGCTAATACCTGTTTGGCAGTTCACCTCTAGTTTTACAAGTGCACAAGTGCTATCATGTTTGTAATGTTCTGATATCAGTGCGTTTGGATAAATGCGCTGTTTGGCCACAGTCTGCTGCGTAAAGTGGACAGTGGTTTGCCCTGCGTTGTATGACTGTACAGTTGCAAGTCCGTTTCAGTGCTTTTAAGCTCTTTGGAGGGTAATAGCTTATAATGCTGGCTCTGGGTGCATTTGGTCATTTGCAGGACAAATAAGGCTGAATATAACTTGTTTTTACTTGTAAAAACAGCTGGGGGTGTATTTTTGAGGATTTTTTTGTAATTAAAAAGTTACTTTATCTGGTTATTAGTTAATTTCATCACCCAGTAACACATTTACGACCGCAAATACTTTGGGGGAAAAGCAATGGGTAACTATAACTAATTACTGTTTTAAAGGATCTTGCCCAACACTGGTAGAGGCTGGGGTCTCTGGGCACACAATTCAATTGATTCAATGCCCGCTTTCCTTGGTCTATCTGCAGACTGTCTTTCCGTCTTGGTACGGGCTCTAGTGCTAAGTGTGGTTTGTCGGCTGTTTGTCCAGAGGAGGAACGGCTCCATATGTGGCCACCTCTTGCGCTAAAGGAGTGCCCTGTGCGTAAAGTCCTGCACGTGCCACCACCTGACCTAGCATGCATCAATGGCCAGTGAGCAGGGTGAGGCAGATGTGTTCTGCCATTTTCCTTGTAGAAGAGGAGGTGGGTCTCTGGACGCGATCTGCTTCCCCTGGACCGTGTTTACTCTAAACATTCAGTGCCTCCTGCTTCAGAGGCTTCCCTGGATACACTTAGGCTATGGCTACACAAACCCAAATATTTCTATAAACAGATATTTCCTTCACTTGATTAAAAAACATCACATACGGTGATGACACAACTGTTCCATTTTTATCCTAGTCCCCAGCATAAAAATGCCTATTTAATGCTATTTAATTTGCTATTACTGCATTCATGCATTCAAAAGCAGAAATTACAAGGGCAAAGGATTCATGAACAGATGGCCTACTAGATGAAAATGAGTTTCTGAAGTTATGACTGAAGTTATGACAAATACCAATTCCAAGAGGCAGCGCTGGTTTTATCGTTTATACCCAACCACATGACTGATCAAATAAAACAAACAACAAGAGAAAGTTGAAATATATGAGCGGACAGGGGACGTCTGCGCATAAGCAACGAGCAAAATGGCACACAGCTGGTGTCTGCGCACAAGCTTTTAGTCCACTAACATTACACATCTGTGTCCAAAAAACTACAACATCTTCACTGATAAATCCACAAAAGCATTACGGTGCCATAACACCACAATAAACCCACATTTAAGCACACACCTGTGAGCACTCACTTTGTGTCAGAAGCCACATCTATTTCACGCTTTGTTTCCTCTCTGAAGGGAAGTTCATAACAGTCCACGATCCGTGCACATAGGACTCCAACAATGACACAACCATTCTGCTGTACAAATGCAAACTATCCAATGGTTCAATACATGCATGGCCGCAAAAGCCTATATAGAGTGGGTATCCAGCCTAATGACAAAACAGTGGAGTTTACTTTCCTCATTAGGCCAACTGTAGCAGCAGCAATGTTCCAAACCCACTCCACAGCTGACGAGGTCATGCTTCCATGAAGACGTGCAGCATGCTACCATTTCTGACCCCAATTTCCCTCAAAAGTGTAAATAAAGTGGGTGTTTTGCACAAATTACCAGATAGACTGCACATAGGACACTACTGACAGTGGCGTTTGCAGAGTGGAGAGTAGGTTGAGGTGTGACATAGAAAGTTCTAGAGTGCACAGGAAGTGATTCCTGCACGCACTTAAAGCTAAACAGCTTTTACACACTTGTTAACCTGGCACCTCCACTGCACTCTCATCACATCGCCTTGTGAGCACATATGGGGAGGTCAAGTGGTGGAGCCCACAGAGATTTATACAGTTTCACAGGATATTTTTTATGGGACTGCGTGATAATTCTTGGGATCACGTAATAATTTCTCGGGATCGCGGGATAGTTTCTCGGGATTCTCTTTTAAAATGTTCACCAAAACCCTTGCAGGGCTCTGTAGATTTCTCACCTGTCCTCCAGCTCAGTTTAAACTATCCATCTTATTCTGGAAGTTGCCGTGGCCACTGCCATCGTCATTCGGGTTGTATTATTTTGCATGGATCTGCCAATCTTGACAGCAAATAAGTTCTATATGGACTACAGAGCAATTTTAAAGCCTCTCAAAGAATGGGTCCATTGCTGACTTATTGGTGCACAAGAACATAGAAAGTTTTACACAAATCAACCTATTTTATATCATATTTTAGCAGCAAAACGTTTCTCAAATTCTCCATTGTAATGAATGAGTTTTCTGCTTAACCGGAAGTGCCATCACAAAGAATTTGCGGTTTAGTAGCGTTTAGAGGCAAAAGTGGGCGGGGATTCTAAAATGTTGTGATGTCACATGAACCCAGCCTATATAATAACACGATGTAATAACAACTATAAACGTTTTTGGCCACGTTAAAGTTATAAGGCGAATCCTAATCATTCTACAATTATAAACGTCCTTGGTGGCGCACAGTAGGATTCAGAAACAACACTGAAAATATGAAAACACAAACCTCCATTTTAACACTGCAGCGTTTAATACGTCTCAAATTGATATACTGACTAAGAAAATGTACGCGGGGTGTGAGTGATCGCTCAGACCTGCTGCGTATGTCCGTGTCCATGTTTGATTGTCCCCCCGCGGTCACAGCAGCTCAGCGGGCACAGGGCGCACTGATCCCGGGCAATGCGCATGAGAGGAGCGCCCTGATCCACAAAGCGCACATGTCTCCGCACTGCGCTGGGGTTTTGCGCTGGGGTTTTGCGAAGGGTTTTGCGAAGGGTTTGACTCTTTCTCTGATGGATGCAGTCTATGGTCCGATTGTCCTTTTGTTTTGGTCAGTGCTCGCTCTTCTTCTTCTTGCACTGATACAACGGTGCCGACTACTGGTGGGGAGTGTATACCAGAATTCACAATGAGTAAGGTGCAATTTTGAGACCTAAATAATATACAAATTATTAAACAATTACTAATACAAAAAATAACAATTCATTCAGAATTATTTTTGCAACTTTCGAGGTTTATCCAAGGGTTAGGATAACTGGGACCCTATAATTGTGAAAAGACATAATTAAAGTGACTTTGACAGGTTAGACAACTCATTTGACTAAATTAAATTTGTCCTCTTCATTTGACCCATCCTTCAATGTCACTGGGGTATCTCCTCAGGAGCAGGCCTGGTACCCATCTCCATGATCTTGTTGCTAGGCTTGGTCAGGACTACTTTCACTGGAGGATTGTACCTATGGTACATGTTATGGGTTGATCCATGGTTGATGGAGGAAACCAGAGTGCTGTGAAACGTGAGTACTAGACACTCCTGCTAGGTAATTCCATAACTGTTACCTAGCAACCATGCTGTGCAGTAGGCAAAAACGCCTCTAATGTACACAGAAATTATTTGACAAATAAAAATATAATAAAACACCTTTGTTGAAATCGTGTTTAAAGTATTGGGGAAAAAAATGTTTCTTACGTGTAAATTGTGCCAAACTTTTGAATAGAATTCAGAATTTAAAAAGCACTTAAGGTATTAGACAAAAAGCCCACTAATTATTATTACTGCAGAATACTTGACAAATACAAGTTTCTTAATTGGGACAACACACTCAAATACGCAGATTTACTTTTGGTATACAACGTTTTAAACAATCTGGCTCCACCTCCTCTAAAGGTGTAAAGTTTGTGAAAAAAATAAAAATAAAAAAATTCAAACCAGACGAGAGCAGAGGTGACTGCTCTGTGCCGTTTAGGAAAAGTGTTTTTGGACAACTCTTGCTTATGGAGCAGGTCAGATGTGGAACACACTGCCTGCTCATATAAGAGAACTCTCAACACTGGCAGCATTTTCGAAAGCTTTAAAGCAGTGGTTGTTGGAGGGTTGGAGGGGCAAATACACTGCCTGGCCAAAAAAAAAGTCACCACCAAAAAAAAAGGTCACACACTGTAATATTCCGTTGGACCACCTTTAGCTTTGATTACGGCATTGCTATGGCATTGTTTCGATAAGCTTCTGCAATGTCACAAGATTTATTTCCATCCAGTGTTGCATTAATTTTTCACCAAGATCTTGCATTGATGATGGTAGAGTCTGACCGCTGCGCAAAGCCTTCTCCAGCACATCCCAAAGATTCTCAATGGGGTTAAGGTCTGGACTCTGTGGTGGCCAATCCATGTGTGAAAATGATGTCTCATGCTCCCTGAACCACTCTTTCACAATTTGAGCCCGATGAATCCTGGCATTGTCATCTTGAAATATGTCTGTGCCATCAGGGAAGAAAAAATCTAGGCTCGTACCTATTTGCTTAGTAATATCCAGGTAGCAACATTTTTTTTGGCCAGGCAGTGTATGTCACCATGTAAAACAAAATTACATTTTTATATTGAGGGGTTGTTGGTCTAACTTTTAACTGAGTTCAAATGAACTGTTCTATAATTGTCTGTACAGAGAGTGTGTTGTGTGCATAGTGTGCTGGTGTGTTACATTTGCTTTTGTATGATTGTTGTTGCTCTTTTCTTTTCTCTGTCCTGTAGACTGTTACATCCACCTGCCGAGGCACTGAAGATGGAAATTAGATGGCTATAATCTTTACATATTTACATCTTTATATGTTCATTAATATATGCTGTCCTTTTACAAATAAATAAATAAGAATAAGGAAAATAAGAATATTTATATTTTATTTTTGTTGACTTTTGCGTGGAGCATTTGCACAACTTTAGTTGTATTTTAAATGTGCTATATAAATACAATTTAATTGAATTTATATTCACAACAGGTAGGCCTATTATCCCACCAAATAAAGTAAAAATTAGGGAATCATCAACACCTGTCATACTACTTTAAGTATGCTCACTTGTCCATTTTGACTCATTCACACCTCTTTCACAACTCACAAGTAATTAGTAGGCCTAGAGCATTTTTTTCTTTTTCTGCCTTCTGGTCATTTTCAAGAATGTTTTTCTGTATTCTGGCTAAACAAATGACAACATTTTCCCCTTTTTACTGTTGGTTTCTCATGGAGGGCTGCATAGGCTATTGAAAGCCACATGGATGACCATGTTGGCCAATACAGTGAATCATTCAAAAAAGTAGCTCTTATCTGAGGTTTAAAAGTACCACCTAATCCAGTCTCAGAACCTTAATATCAGTTCTGTTTCACATCACAATGGTTAGTTATAATGGTAGAGAATTTCTAACTTGCAGTAAAAACGTCAAGATCCCAGTCTGCCTTGTGTTTTGTGCTGTTTTTCCCCCTCCCTTCTATGTCAGAGCCTGGAGCTGGGCAGAGATCTGGGCTCCTCCTATGCACACCTGCAACTAATTACCAATCAAGCTTCACCTGGGGAGGACAAAGGGAGCCACGACCTGACACTCAGCGCCAGATCATCCACGTATCCACAGTGGTACAGCTCTGCTTGGCTATTTTCCATGTTTTGCAATTTTGCTCTTTTCTAAGTTGGATGTTTTGCTCTTCATCCGACCCTGCTCTCCATGACCGGTACGGCTACCTTGTCTCTGACCCCGCTGCACACGATCTACCCAGGACTACTGCAAACAACCCCGCTCTCTATCTGATCAGTCTACCTTCATTTGCACCTTGAAAGCTGTAAATAAACATTGTTTAACTGTTTCCCGAGTTAAGTCTCTTTGGTTCCCCTGTCAGTATTTATGACAGAATGATCTGGCCAATCAGACGTGGGGCCGGACCAGACGCTACAGCGGGCGTTTTTGCACAACAAAATTATAATCGGGCAACATGAACAAACCATCCGGACCCTGCTCGAATGTAACCACACTCTGACCAGCAAGTT